>PVIY010052715.1:0-15081 GCA_004026745.1 Myrmecophaga tridactyla
GGGGTACGCGCAGGGATGGGGGCACGCGGGGGTTGGCGCGCAGGGAGGGGGGGGGCGCAGAGAGCAGGCGCCTGTCCTGCGCTCACCTTGGTGCTGGCCACGCCGATCTCGGGGCCCGCGTTGATGTGCACGCCGCAGTCCGTCTCGCGGGAGATGGAGCTGCCCACCGCGTTGGTGACACCCACCGTCAGGGCGCGGCGGCCCCTACAGTAGCGCAGCGCCAGCAGCGTGTCCGCCGTCTCGCCTGCGCACAGGGGCCTCTCAGCCGCTGCCCCAACGCCCTGCCCCGGGGTAATTGCTGCCCCTCCCCAACACAAGGACAAGCTGTTCAAGCCCCCACCGCGGGTCCCGGGGGTGTGACCTCATTTGGAAATAAGATCTCTGAAGATGGGATTAGTTAAGGCCACACTGCTCAGGGTGGGCCCCAAAACATGACGGAGACTGTATAAAAAGGGGTGAATTTAACCCTGAAAAACACGAGGGCTCTATCTGAGATTCTTAAAAGGTTCCATACACGAAGTTTACTTCCCAGAAACCTACAACCTCCACGTGGCTGCTAGGCCAGTTATGTCCTGAAACCCAGAGGGCCCAGCCTCTCCAGACACCAGCCAGTTCCATTACCCCTGCCCCATAATATCAACAGCCCCTTCCAACATGAAAAGTTAGAGTGGGCAGAGCTCAAATACCCCTAAAGAGTGGGAGAAGGATCAAAGGAGAAGGAGGAGTCAGAACAGAAAAGAAAAGATTTAATAAATGAGTGTGACTGCTGAGTCATTATATTGCTATTTCTTTTAGTCTCCAGTGTCTTGGAGCAGCTGGAAGGAAACACCTGAAATTGTGGAATTGTAACCCACACCAAACTCTGACGTCTTTTCTGTTACTACTTGGTTCAATGTACTTTGAAATACATCACTTTTGCTGCATATATATTATATTTCACAATAAAAATGTTTAAAAAAAAAAAAGCAGAAGCAGCACGGAGAGTTGGAGCCAGACAGACAGACACAGAGAGAAACCAGCCAACTGGAGATGGAGGGCGAGGCAGGAATGATGTAGCCACAAGCCAAGGGCACCTGCCCTGTAAACCAGAGAGCCGGGCATGGTGCGGCCTCTGGGTCTCCAGCCTCAGCGTGGCCTGAGCACCCAGCTCTGCCACCTGCCACCGCCCAGTCTCGGCAGCCACAGGGGACGAGTGTGCCCCTTCCACTCCTTTGTTCAGAAAGGAGAATCAGGGTGACTTTTTTTTTTCAGTTGATTTTTAGATTGCAGATTTAGTTGCCGGTTATTTAAGTCCTTTCTCGTCCACGGTTCCATTGAGCTCTTGTGGCTCCCTGGAGGGGCCGTTTGCTGCCATCGAGGATGATGGGCCCTGGGACTGGAAACAGAGGCCATGTGGGTGGGGCAGGGGCGGGGCCTGGCTCAGAGCCCCTCCCCCAGCTGGGCCCTTACCCAGAACATGGTCTTGTCTTAAAGGAAAGCGCTCTGGCCGCTCCCCAGGGTGGACTCATCGTTTCCATCTAGAGCTGCTTAGGTAGGTTTCCACACGAACCCCCCCAGGTTTGTAAGTACGAAAAACCAGAAACGGAAACAAGTAAACAAGTTAAATACAGGTCTAGCTGTGAAGTGACACGCCGTGTCCTGTGTCCCCACTGCGTAGCTTGGTGCCTCTGCGGTGGCGGCTGGCACTGCCCGGTGCTGCACGAGCCCCATTCTTCTCCTCTCTGTGTCCAGCACTGGGTGCCAGGGCCGGGCCCTCCCTCATGCCACTGCAGCATGGACACGGGTGCCCTCAGCCTCCCTGCTCACCCACAGGTGTGGGCACGCACAGTTTATTTCTTTGACTCGTATACAAAGGGTGTGGGGTGGCTTGGAGCTGTCTGGGCCCCAGAGAAGCACGTGTGTAAGGGGCATCCGTCACTGCAGGTGCCGGTCAGAAGTGGGGCCTTCTGGTGAGTAGGACATTAAGTGGGTCTTAGTGCTCAGTGGAATCCTTTAGAAGAGGATGAAATTCAGAGACAGAACCTGAGAGGGGACGCTGCAGAGACAGAGAGGAAGCCATGACACCAGAAGCCAGGGAGAAGGGAGAGGCCAGTGGATGCCGCCACATGCCTGGCCGAGAGGCAGGCGCCCAGGGTCCCTGGCAGCCGGTCTTCAGGAGAAAGCGTCGCCATGATGATGCCTTGGCTGGGACGCTTCCCCGGCCTCGGAACTAAGCTTGTAAGCTCCTAACTCCCCACTGTAAAAGCAGACCCATTTCTGGCAGGTTGTGTTTCAGGAGTTTAGGCAGATTAAGACTGGGCTGACCCAAGAGAAATCCGCAGCCCCCTCTCTGTAGACTCAGGTGCTCCCAAGGCCTCATGTCCCCTTCGGCCCAGCCCTGTCCTTTTGCAGGGGCCTCTTCAGGGAGTGACCTGAGACTCTGGTGGTGGATGACACAGGGCCAACTGCTGACAGAGTCTCCACTTTTATGCGCCTCTTTACTTATATCTGGAATCCATCATAATGAAAACATTTTGGGGAGCCTCCTAGAGCTGTTGGGGACCCCGAGCATCTGCCCACCTTGGGAACCACTGCCTTGTCCAGCTGGGACAACATGCTCATGCCTCAGGCCAGCCGGGCAGCTGGGCCGGCCTGGCTTAGGCCAGGAGAGCACTGGCCTGCACCGCAGCCCCTGCTCCTGCCATCCCTTCCGGGAGTGTGTGTCCCGTGCCCAGTGCCCAGGGCAGGGGCCACAGGGCGGCGAGTGACCAGCCGGCCGCGCAGCTGGGACAGCCGCTGGCTGCCCCTGCCCTAACGTCCGGCCGGCGCTGCCAAGTCTGAGAGTGGCGCGGGAGAGCCTTACCTGACTGGCTTATGAAGAAGCACACGTCGTCCCTGAACACGGGCGTGTTCCTGTCCAGAAAGTCGCTGGCCAGTTCCACCATCACGGGGAGCTCGGTCAGCTCCTCCAGCACCTGCCGCGTCTGAAGCCACGAGAACAGGACGCAGGCTGAGGCAGGGGCCGCGGGCTTCCGGCTGCCCTGGGGGTGGCCCGTGGGTGGCCGTCCGCGGGCCGTGGGGACGGGTCAAGGGTACTTACGGCCACGGCCGCGTGGTAGCTGGTCCCGCAGCCGATGAGGATGAGGCGGCGGCAGCGGCGAATCTCCTTCAGGTGGTCCTGCAGGCCGCCCAGGAGCACTGCGGGGACAGCCGTGAGGCCGGGCCTGCCGCCCCCGCCCCCCGGGCCCCCCCAGGCCCCCCCAGCCGCCTCTGGGCCCCCCACTCCCCCCACCTGTGTGGGTCTCGAAGTTGACGCGGCCACGCATGGTGTTGAACACGGACTCGGGCTGCTCGAAGATCTCCTTCTGCATGAAGGCGCCGAAGCGGCCTGCGTGGGCGGAGCACAGGCTGGCCGCCTTCCTTGCTGCCCTCGCGGCGACCACGCGCCCCGCACTCCCGGAGGTCAGTGGCCAGCCGCCCCGACCGCCCGTCCCGCAAGAGGCCCGACGGAGGGAGGACCCCGGCCACGGGCCAGCTCCCCTGGCGATGACTGCAGCAGGGTGGGGAGAAAGCCGCCCCCTCCCAGCAGGCCCCCCCTCGGGGAAGCGCAGAGCAACCCCGAAGAGACAGGGCTCATTCCTGTCTCACAAACTCTCCCCTGCCTGCCGTAACAAACTCAAAGCTCCTCGGCCCACCTGCCTCCCCGGGCTCTGATTTTAGGGGTCGGGTGATGTCACAGGGACGGTCAGCCCGTGAGGCACCCAGGCAGGGCCTCCAGCCCCAGGTCCGGGACATCTGCGTGGCCTGCCTGGGAACAATGCTCACACACGCCTGGCTTTGCGGCCTGCCGCCATGCACACGGGCCTAGAACTGTACATTTGTCACCTAGTAAAGCTCCCTTGGGAAGCCAGACCATTTCTGGCATGTTCCATTCGGGCAGCTTCAGCAAACCACAACAGCCATAAAGGAAATAAAGCGAGTGACGTGGTGGCCGCCGCGTGGGCAGCTGGGGGCCCAGATGCCGGGTCAGGGAAGGGTCCCGGGCGGGACGTGCCGGGAAGGCCAATGCCTCTTTCTCCATGCTTGGCCCTCCTGGGAGAGGGTGGGTGGGCTTGGCGGGCAAGGGGTAGAATGTGGTGGGGCCAGGCTCCCGGGGCCGGGCGGGCCACAGTGGGGAGTCTGGCTTTTCTTCTGAGGTTGCAGGGGGGCAAAAGTGGATTCTGCTTGACAGGCGCTCCCCACAAGGAGACAGTCCCAGCACCTCCCCTCCCCCCAGCATTGCAGCCTCCCCCCAGAGGCTCTGCCCCCCAGAGAAGAGAAAACACCTAGAGGCATTGGGACAAATCCCAGGGAATTGGTAAAGGGGTGCAATTGATGGGTTGGGGGTCAGGGAAGGGGATAGACATATATCCTTGAAGCATCAGATCAGGTTTTCCCACAGCCCAGCCAGGGCCATGGCAGGCTGGAGGGCAGTAGCCCAGAGGGCAGGGCAGACTGTCTCCAGGAGCCCCACCGCGGAGCAGCGGCTGCACGGGAACCCCGGCAGGTACCTGCCTTTCATGATTTGCTGAAGCTCCATCTGTAAGGTCTGGATGGCTCGAGATGGGTCGTCACTGGCCAAACGCTTGACCCGGTGGATGGAGAGCTTCCCATCAGCCACTGCCGCGATGTCGTCGTCCTCGAGGAAGATGACGCGGTTGGTGTGCTCTATGATGGCGCTGGGAGGGGAAGACACGGCGTCAGGGGCGGCCCCGCGACGGCGACAGGAAGGTGGCCCCGGGCCCTTCCCTGGGGCATGGACTCCACGCTGGGCATGATGGCTTTTGAGGAGGGCAGAGAGAGCCACTCGGAGACACAGTCAAACGCGAGAAAAGGGCCTGCCTCCGATCTCTTAGAACCCTTCTGGTTGACGTCTCAGAGAACACAGCTGAAGCTGAGTGCTGACGTGTTTTGAAAACCTGTTCAACTACCTGCAGTCCGAGACTGCGCCTTTGGAAGGCCACAGAATCTAGTTACAATTAATGGCATATTTTCCTCTCATTATATTTAGTTTTAAAACTTTTCACTTTGGAAAATTCCAAAAGTATGACAAGGTAGAGAGAGGGGTAATGAATTTCCACAGACCCAGCACCCAACTTCTGTAACCGCCATTCCTGCCAGCCCTAAAGAACACCCAGGGCTCTACCTGAGATCCTACAAAGGGGAACTTTCCAGAAACCTAGCACGTCCAGATGGGTCCCTGGACCAGGTAAGTCCTGAAACGCAGAGGGCCCAGCCTCTCCAGAACATCAGCTGGTTCCATCCTCCATCCCATATTATCAATAGCCCCTTCCAACATGAAAAAGTTAGAATGGGCAGAGCCCAAATACCCCTAAAGATTGGGAGAAAGATCAAAGAACGAGGAGGAGTTAGAACAGAGAAGGTAGGATTTAACAATGAGTGTGACTGCTGAGTCATTATAGTGACATTTCTTTAAGTCCCCAGTCTTGGAGCAGCTGGAAGGAAAACCCAAAATTGTGGAACCCACACCAAACTCTGAAATCTGTTCTACAACTACTTGTTACAGTGTACCTTGAAATGTAGAGCTTTTGTGTACATATATCAAATTTCATAACTTTAAAATGCCGAAAGAAAAAAAAGAACAGGGTGGGGTTGTGTACGCTGGATGGGGGCCTCTGGGCAGGGAAGGGGGCTGTGGGGTCCGACCTAGTAGTTTTCTTGGCGTCACAGGTGGGTTGAAGTGCACCCCAAAAGGCTCAAAGCAGGTCCCACCCTGCTTTGGGGAACGGTGCCTTTGCAGATGTGATCAGTGGGGGATGGCAGACTGGGCTGGGCCAGCCCTAACATGGCTGGGTCCCCACAAGGACAGACGAAGTAGACACAGGCGGAGAGAGGAGAGACAGCCGTGGGAGCCAGGGCGGGGGGCAGGGACGTGGCTGAGGCCCAGCTGCCCGCCCCCCCCAGGCCTCCCTGGTGCCCTACCCCACGGCTGTCCCCACAGGACCCCGCAGGAGGCCTAGGGACCCGCGAGAGGGAGGGGCCAGGCGCTGCATACCTCGCGTCGGAAGCGAAGAAGAACTCCACGGCCTTGTCGCCCACGGCGTGGAGGCAGGTGGCGCTGTCCAGCCGCTCCACCCGCGCCGTGGTGATGCCCTTCACTGGCTCCAGGTTGCCTAGCAAGTCGTGGACACCGTTAGCCGCTCGGTCACCGCGGCCAGACATGTATGGGAGGGGGTGGCAGCGCTAGGCTCTGGCCGCGTCAGCTGCAGCCCGTGGGCAACCCCCACCCAGCCGGTGGGGCCAAGACCACCCATGCTGCTCAGTAACAAACCCGCGGGTGCCAGGTGGGCTGCGTGGCTGGCCCCGCGTGCCAAAGCCCCCGCTGCTGCCGCGACGTGGGTAAGTGTGTAAGTGTCTGCGACGCGAGGGGGCAGGGGAGATGGGCTGCGGTGCCAGGAGGACGCCTGGGCCTGGGGTGCCGCCCACCTGCCACCTGGAGGGGAGGACAGCCCCCGGGCGCTCCCCCCCTGAGACTTACACGTCCTGTACAAGACCGGGACCTGCTCTGTGGACAGTTTGTATTTACTCCGCACACCGATGAGCAGTGGGCTGCCCCTCCTGCAGGACGAGAGGGGCTGGGGTGACCGAGAGCCTGGGCCACACGCGCCCCCAGCATCAGGGGTAGCCCCCAGACCCAGCCCTCCCTGCAGGCAGACGGCCGTGTTGGGGCCCCTAGGACGGACTCCTGGCTCCCGAGGCTGGAAGTTGGGACGCTTTCCTGGGCCATTGCCCGCCCGCGCACCCAGCTCCACGGGCACCTGGCTCCCGGGCCCACCCACGTCACGTGTGGCCACCGGCACAGCTGGCTGTCGGTGTCCTCAGCCTTGCGCTGTGCCCCGTCCAGGGCAGGCAGGGCCGTCTCCGCCCGGCAGCCATCTGCGTCTTTAGAGAGGACTTCAGATGTCCAACGTCGGCCCCCGATTCCCTCTCACTGGCCCGCTGCCCCACGACCCGCGCCCACTGCACAGGGGACGGTGGTTTGCAGGGGAAGGTCCATGGGATCCAGCCGCCTTGGCTCCCAGGAAGCCCAGGAGGGAGCAACATTGAGGAAGTGGTTTATGGTGGTGTTTTGCTCCGAAGTCCAAAGTTCATGTAAATGACGGCATCCAGTCAAACCTGCGCCACCATGATACCCTCTAGACCCACGACTCATGGCGGGAGCCCGAGGAGGGCGCGCCACGGGCACTGAAGGCTGCACAGGCGCTGAAGGCTGCACAGGTGACGTCCCCACATGTTAACTTATTACTCAGCAGAACACGTCGGGAGCGTTCTCATCAGACAATGTAAGGCAGCTGTCTGTGATACGCGAGTCAGAACACAGTGTGGGGAGAACCAGTGCCCGGCCAGCTTCTTGCCAACGCTTAGGCCACGCAGCTGCACGGCCATCAGCATGAGCGGCCCCTGAGTGCCTCTGGGCGGCCTGTCCACCCCAGCGGAGCCCTGCACACATCTGGGGTCAGGAGCGGCTTTGCACGGCCCTTGTCAGGCTGTTCCTAACCAGCCCAAGCCCCACCCCAACTCCTCCAAAGTGCGGGGCAGGGCAGGGGCTTCGCAGAAGGAGCTGTCTGCTGTCAACAATTTGGACAATCTTTTACGGCGTCTAAAGCAAACAAGAGACGCAGTTCTGGGCCCAGAGAGGAACCAGCGTAAACGAAGGCTTTATAATGGACAGTGAGAATGTGCCATGGCTTATAATATTTTCTTGGCTGCTATCTTCCTCAGACTGTATCGCTGTACATTGAGCTCTTTGTGATATATAATGCTCCCAAGACATCCCAGAGATTGTCTGGAAATTACAAAGCCATTAGTAATGCACAGCAATGACACCAAAAGCTTTAATTGCCTGTTTGTACTGCCCACACCTACACTGACTTTAAATACTACATCATAAAAATGTCAGAATTTAACCAGAGTTTCTAAATTTGATCAGAATCAACTGGCCTTTTATAATTCTGATGGGCAGGAATCAAATTCCACTTGGTAAATTAGTTTCTTTCCTGGAAAAGATAAAATTATCGTAGCATTCACCATGGGGCACTGAGCCGCTTTGAAACTGTTGTCTACTCCAGAAAAGACCTGCTCTTTAATCCTGATTTAATATTGTTGGGTGGGATCTTTCCATGAGGTGTTTTCCATGGAGATGTGTCTCTGACCACTCACAGTGGATCTTAATCCACTTACTAGAGTCCTTAAGAGGGAAGCGTTTTGGAAAACGCTTCAGAGCCAACACAGACAGAGACATTTGGAGGTGCAGAAAGAATCAGCTCCTGGGAAGCTGTTTAAAACCAGAAACCAAAGGACGAGCAGAGGCCAACCACAAACCTTCCCAGCTGACAGAGGTGTTCAGACTCACTGGCTTTTCTTGAGTCAAGGTCTCTTTCCCTGGATGCCTTAGTTGGACATTTTCATGGCCTTAGAACAGTGAACTTGTAATGTATTAAATGCCCTTTATAAAGCCCACCCTGTTCTGGTGTACTGCGTTCTGGGAGCCTCAGCAGACTGAGTCAGGCAGCTTCTCCTCGGCCCTGCTCTGCCGCCCTGCACAACTGCTGCGTCCTCGATGGCAGGGACCTGGCCAGACCCCGAGTCCCTGGGGCCCAGGCACCAAGCACTCAGATGGGCGGATGGACGAGGAGACAGGCAACCCATCTAAACACAAAATGGCGGGAAGGCGCTTAATCTGACACCATCATGGGACTTGAAGCAGCATCGGGGAACTGCAGGGCTTGAACAGAGGAAATGCGGGAGGCCGGGTGCTCTCAGCCGATTCCTCTCAGCCGGAACCCTGAGACCTTTCCTTTAAACAGATCTAAATCAGTATTTATTTTTGTTCCCACCTTAGAGTTCATAATTCTGTATGCTTTTTTCTTAAAGCGGATCCCCCAAATTACATAAACTTCAGGCCCCATGAAACTTGGACCTTCCCCCTCCACCTAATTGTTTTAAAAGAATTTAAATTTGTTGTCCAGATTAAAAAGTCAGGAAATTTCAGATAATAATCCAACTTTCTGGCCTCTTCTTTTTAAACATCAGAAGCTCTTTTACCACCAGCTGCAGTCCCTGGGGGTAAAGCCCGGCTGCCCTGGAGAAAGTCATTTTCACTTTGCTAAACGCCTTATCCTTCCCTAGTGCCTCCCCAGTGGCTCTCGATATCCTATTCTACTCTGTAGACAGAAGAGTGAAATATCTTATACCTACATCTGTATCAAAATGGGAAAATACAAGCCGACCAAGAGGGCTGCGAGGGTCTTACGGCTCATTGCGCCCTTTGTTTGCTTCAGCGGCTCTTCCCCTTGCGGGTGAGAGCTGGTGGGAGGCAGGGCTCGACCTTCCTGGGTCAGGTCTCTCCACCCAGGCCCAACCCAACGCCCCCATCTGCAAAGGGTCCCACACCTTGGGGAGTCCGGGATTCTGCAGGAGGGCCCTGGAGCACAGCCAGGCACAGCGACCGCCAACGAGGGGCCGGAGCCGGGCCCGGGGCTGGGAAGGGGCAGTGGAGGCCGCTGAGGGCAGCGGGGCTTGGGAGCGTGAACAGACGACCTCCGCACAGGAAGGCCCTCTCTGGTCTCGACTTCTGGACGGAGCTTTTGTGTCGAGGCTGACGACGCTTTACGTCCATGCGCGCGCCCCGCTGGCCGCCCTGGGCCTCAGAGCCGCGGGGGGAGGGACGGGGCGCCCCGCGAGCTGACCGCACCTTCCGAGTTCCTAAGCTGGGGGCGAACCGCAGGCGCCCGCCGCGGAATTATTTCAGTTTATCGACGTGTTATGGGGACGCGCCATGCGCGTGGCCTCACCTCGTGGCGACGGCCTCTCCGGGGTAGTGGGCGCTCTTGAACACCAATGCGAACGCGCCTTCCTGCAAACACAACAGAGGTCAGGGCGGCTCCAACGCGCTGCGGCCTCCGGGGTCAGCAGGGCGGCGGCAGCAGGGACGGGGCCGGCGCCAGACTCGGGGGGTCACCGCAGCCCCCGCCCCGCAACCCCGCCAGGGCCCCGGAGAGGAGCGCCGGCTTCCGGGCAGCGTGTCGAGCAGCCCCCGGCCACCGGAGCCCGCGTCCTGCTCCCCCGCCCGGGCAGCGCCGGCGGCCGCCACTTTGAGGGGTCCGGGGGGCGGGCGGGGGGCTGGGAGCGGGCGGCTCCCAGGCCCCAGTTGGGGGTGACAGCACAGACGGTGAGCGCGCGGCCCCCGCTGTCAGGAGAGTCACCTAATAACGGGGGACACTCAAATAGACCCTCGCCGTGGGGCGCACAGCGTCCCGCAGACACAGCGCCGCGGTAACCACCGCATTTAAACGATGCTTGCATGGTATTAACATATAGGACACCACCCGGGAGAAGCGCGCTGTTATAATACAGCTCAAACATACAGCACACATTGTTAATGCATGTTTTATAAAACCCAACAGAAGCATGCTATGTTATCATGAAATAATTAAAATAGACCTTACATATCATTGATATATGTTATATAGAATCCAATGGAAGTATGATGTTATAATGATAATTAAAACAGACCTTATACACTATTAATATATATTATATAGAATCTAATGGAAGTGCAATGTTATAACGATAATTAAAATAGAACTTATACACTATTAATATTATATAGAATCCAGTAGAAGTGTGATGTTATAATGATAATTAAAGCAGACATTATACATTATTAGTATATGTTATATAGACTCCAATAGAAGTATCTTATAATGATAATTTAAAAGGTTTTTAATCTACAATATAACATATATTATTAATACATATATAGCTATAAATCTAGATATGTATCCATATATCATAACATTATATATTATATATTATGTATATATACTGTTGAATATTATGTAGAAGCTATCACATGCCATACATTAGTCTGTTTATTATTATTGTAAGTTGAGACCCGAGACCCATTTATGGAAATAACAGCACACACACTCACCCCAGTTGCTCCCACAGCTACGGCAGTCTGGCCGTGCCCTCTTGGCTGGCCCCTGCCCCTCCCAGCCCAGCACCGAAGGCTCTGCCGTCTAAACTCTCGGTGCCGAGTCCTGCGTGGGCAAGTGCTGCCCTTTGCCACGTCTCCAGGGCACCTCGGCCACGTGCCACCCGCTAAACAGGCGGTCCCTGAAAATGGGACCCCCAACCCGGCCAGGCAGCTGGGGAGACCAAACTCAGCCACACAGCCAGGGGGACCCCAACTCAGCCATGCGACCAGGGGACCCCAAGCCAATGCCACTGGTTGGCTGGAGTCACGTCGGGCACAGCGTGGAACTGGCTCCTGGTGGTAAGACCATCGGAGTCAAGCTCGCATGCGCTACAGTCAGTGAGGGGCCAGGCACCACGTCCCTGCGAGCGTGATTAACCCCCCGGGTGCCGTGCTTGGGGGTGGTGAGGTGGGAAGTTCCTGTCGTGTACGTGCGCCCACAATCGAAAATTAGAATGGGAAGAGCAAGTAAAGAGACAACAGCAGTTAAATTCAATACATGATCCTGGATGGAATCTAAAAAATGGAGGAGAAAAGCTCAAAAGGACATTATAGGACATGTGAAAAAATTGGAATATAGACTCTGAGTTCTATGTCAACGTTAAATATCATGAACTTGACAGCTGCACTTAGGGTGGATACGTCCTTGTTCCTAGGAAATGTCCACGGCAGTGGTAAGGGTCCAAGGAGCATGAGGTGTGCAACCAGCACCCAAGGGCTCAGAAAACGGGTTCGCAAATAGACAGATGGATAGGTAGACGAAAGAAAGGAAAGAGAGAAGGAAGGAAGGAGAGAGAGAGAAAGAAAGAAAAAGGAAAAGAAAAAATGGCAAATGTGACAAAATGTGAATATTGGTGGAACTGGGTATCTGGTTAAGAGTATGCTGGAGTTCTGTATATGGCATTTGTATTATTTTTCTCACTGTCCTGTAAAATTGAAGGTATTTCAAAATAAAACATATCTTTAAAATGTGAAAAACTGCATTTCCCAGAGATGGATGACAGCACTGCCTATTTCATGTTTAATATAAAAATCACAGAACTCCCAGTTCTATGAGAAGCCTCCCTTCACGGCAGACTCCAGCCGAGCCACCTTCTCTGCTCAGCACTGCACACGCATTTGCTGTTTGTGAAAAACACACAAATGAAGGAATGAGTCGCACAGGTGGGCTTGGGACTTACCAACTGCTGAATGACCCTTTCCACCAGAGTTGAAAATCGGATGTCCTCAGTTTCCCTGTTGTCGAACACGTACTTGATCAGCTTTGCGATGGTCTCCGTGTCTGTTTCTGACTCAAACTCGTAGCCTTTGCTCTCCTGGAATATTTGGTGGGACACAGGGCGTCAGACAATGACCAGTGTTGCCACGGCCAGCACCCTCCCCTCACTTGTGACCTGCCCGTGGAGGGACTTAAGATGGTCACTAGGAATTCCGGGAAGGGACCAGGAATGTTGGCAGGAATCATGCAGCCAAACCCCACTGAGTCATCCCTGAAACCCCTGAGCTCACGCTGTCTAAGTGTGTCCTTGCCTTGAATCTGGACATTGCAAAACCACATCACGCCACATGATAAGACAGGTTGAGTCAAACCCACCCACGTCCCAGCCGACACACACCCCTTCAACTTAAGGCGCTTGCCGTCGGCGCCCCACCCCAGTTCCGTGTGGTGACTGGGTCTATGTTTAATTACAAAGATACTTTAAGGGAAGTTCATGTTTTTTTATTTTGTGAATCTGCAATAGCCGTGGAGATAGATGCCAAGCCCTGGCTGGGGGACTCCCCTCAGGTCCCGCATGTCTCCTGAGGGAAATGAGCTGGCTGAGAAGCTTCTGGGGAATCGATGCCACCCGGCTTGGATGGTGCCTGGGGTAAGGAGGCAGCTTACCAGAAACTTCCGCAGGTCTTTGTAATTGGTGATGATTCCGTTATGGATGACCACAAATTCTGCAAGGAAAGCAGAGTCAAGAGAGAAATGCGATTAAGAAATGAAGCTCAAGTCAGACCCTGGGGAAAATAATTCGACAACCTGAAAACTCCTCCAAACTCTTTAGAACAAAGAGTTTGTTTCCAAGGGATCAGAATGCTGTTCCTGACGGCGGCTCCGAGGAAAAACACGTTGCCCTTCACGGAAAGTACCCGCCCGCCCGAGCAGGCCGGGAACCTGCCCGAGGGTTATGATGTTATGCCCCAGGCTTTGGGGTTTCTGTCAAATCGGGGCAGGGCTGAGTGTCTTTATCCAGAAATGGTTCCGGTCTCCTCCAGCAGGATCTGGGCTCATAGAAGCCCAAATGAATGGCCCACAGAGGTGTCTGTCGGACCCACGCTGTATTTTATTTATTATTATTATTATTATTTTTTTTTAGGTGCATGATCCGGGAACCGAACCCGGGTCTCCTGCATAGAAGGCGGCATTCAGCCACTGGCCCACCCTGCACCCCTCACCCACTGTATTCTTAAAATTTTTTGAGTTAAACAAAAAGTTTGAGTTTTCATTTAAGGTTCCTTGTTTTCTCTATAAAGAAAAACCCCAGAAGCTCTAGCACCCCTGGGCCCTGTGTCTCACGGGCACTCCCCCTGGCCCTGGAAGTGCAGGGAAATGTCTCAGCACTGCTGCTTTTTCTCGGTAAAGGGCTGAAGAATGAGTAACTTGAGGAAATATCTAAGGCCAGCCTGAGATTTTCTTCTGGGCAAGTAGCCACCCTCCCCACTCATGCACTCCCGGCCTAGATGACAGACTCTGCACTCAACAAAATCACCACGACGCATCTAGATTAATAATATCGATTATTGTTAATCAGTAATATTATTACTCATTGAAACTTTGGATCTGCCAACTCAAGCCTTTCTTCAATTGAGCATTTCTCATATTGTATCTTTTAAAACCTTTCCCTTTATTCATTTTTCTTTAAATTACCATAACTTCCTCCCTACTGTTTAAAGCCTACTGCTTATTTTTGTTCGGTCACACAAACGTGTGGGGAGTTGGAATAAGACAAGCCCATTTTCAGCAGGGGCAGCAGCCACAGCTGAACTCTGTAAAAGCTTTATGTCGTTTTTCCCTGTCCCAGTTGCACTCATCTCTTCTTGGAAACCCCAGTCTTGCATATGTTGGATCTCTATTGACTGTCTCCACATCCATCTCCTTCTCCAAAATTTTTTATAAGAATTGTGCTATTGTTTCTTTCCAATCTTTTCTTAACTGTCACATTTTCTTTTGCCTCAGCCTATTGCCTTAACTTCCCATCACTCATTTATTTCCTAGAATCCATGTTTTCTTTAAGAAAACTTCCTTGTGTATTTGTCTTGTGCAAAATAGTGACTGGGTCTAAGTCTTCTTCAAAAGTATCCTCTTCATTCCATGTGGGAGACCCGGGTTCGATTCCCGGAACATGCACCCCGCCCCCCACCCCCCAAAAAAATATACTCTTCAGCTATCACTGGTGAGTTATTCAAGAAAACTTACAGAATCCTTTCTTACTTCCTGTGCTGTTTTCTTTTTCAGTTACTCATCCTGGAGTCAGGGCAGGAGTTTCCAGCTGGGGGAGTGGGTGGGCTGTGCCTGGAGTCGCGCCCTATGACTGCCCTTGTCCTAAAGCCTTAGAGCAGCCCCCTGTACCCCACCACCTTGTGGGTGCTGTTTCCATTTCCCACACGGCCGTCGGGGGAGACCCTCTCCCTCAGCCTGGGTGCTCTCCGGCCTCGCGGCTGCCCCACCCCTAACACTCTCAGAGTTGGGTTGAAACAGGGGGTCCGTGGGTGCCCCCTGAGATCACCACAGCAGGAGAGGCGTCCTGGGTCCCTGCCCGGTGGTGTGGCGAGTGGCCCTGCCGTGGCTCGGTGGTCCACCGGGCACTGCAGGCCAGGGTCTCCCTGTCGGCCAGCTGGCCCAGAGCCGCCAGAAGGCTGGGCTTTTATGTACAATAATTCTCACAGTTTAAAAACACAAGCCAGGCCGAGAGAGGCCCTTGGCTGCCGCCTGTGTCCACATGGCACACGCCTGGTTGCTGCGGCCCTCGACGCCTCCTGGGGAGAGCGTGGCCCCCTCACCAGGGCCCCCCTTT
>PVIY010052716.1:0-14974 GCA_004026745.1 Myrmecophaga tridactyla
TGATCAATGAAAGGGAGGGGTAAGGGGTATGGTATGTATGGATTTTTTTCTGCTGTCTTTTTATTTATTTTTTCTGGAGTGATGCAAATGTTCTAAGAAATGATCATGATGATGAATATGCAACTATGTGATGATATTGTGAATTACTGATTATATATGTAGAATGGAATGATCAAAAGTTAAAAAAAGAGACAGAGAAGGACACTGTATTAATAAAAGAAACAATTCGATAAGAAGACATAATCATAAATATTTATGCACCAAGCCACAGTGTTCTAAAATACATGAGGCAAACACTGACAACATTGAAGGGAGAAGTAGATGCCTCTACTATAATAGTTGGAGACTTCAATTCCCCATTCTCATCAATGGATAGAACATCTAGACAGAGGATCAATAAGGAAACAGATTTTGAATAATATGATAAATGAACTAGACTTAACAAACATTTACAGAACATTACACCCCACAACATCAAGGCATACAGTTTTCTCAAGGAATCATGAATCATTTTCAAGGATAGACCATGTGCTGGGTCACAAAGCAAGTCTCAATAAATTTAAAAAGATTGTAATTATATGAAACACTTTCTCAGATCACAATGGAATGAAGTTGGAAATCAGTAACAAGCAGAGGGCCAGAAAATAAACAACACATTCTTAAACAGTTAGTGGGTCAAGGAAGAAATTACAAAGCAAATGAGTAAATATCTTGAGGTAAATGAAAATGAAAACACAATATATCAATATTTATGGGATTTAGCAAAGGCAGTGGTGAGTGGAAAATAGATTGCCTTAAATGTCTATATTTTTTAAAAAAAGGAACAAAAATCGAGGAATTAACTATTCACCTAGAAGAGCTAGGGAAAGAACAGTAGACTAACTCCAAAGCAAACAAAAAGAAAGAAAAGGTGAACATCAGAGCATAAATAAATGAAATTGAGAATATGAAAACAATTGAGAAAATCAACGAAATGAGAAGTTGGTTCTTTGAGGAAAATCAATAAAATCGATGGACCCTTAGCTAGGCTGACTAAAAAATATATACAGGATGCAAATATATAAAAGCAGAAATGGAAGAGGGGACAGAACCACTCACTCTACAGAAATAAAGGAGGTAATGAGAGGATACTATGTGCAACTTTATTCTAATAAACTAGACAGCATAGATGAAATGGACAACTTCCTAGAAAGGCATGAACAACGAACATTGACTTGAGATGAAATAGAGGACCTCACAAACCAATCACAAGTAAAGAGACTGAATCACTCATCAAGGAGCTCCAATAAAAGGCATTATAAATGATGCCTAATGAATGCAGGTGGCTGAAGGATGCACTGACTGAGAAGTAGATTGGCAAACGATTCTGTATACATCTGATAAAATATTGTGCTACTACAAACAGCACGAAGTTGTGAGACAGGCAAAATTGTGAATGAACCTCTGGAACATTGGGTGAGGCAAAATAAGCCAGAAACAAAAGAACAATTATAGCATGGTCTCCTTTTGAAAATGCTTAAAAGAAAGCAGGGGCCTAGTTTATAAGCTCTTGTAGCAGTCACTTTTTGTCTGGAGTGGTAATTATTATTTCTAGATTTTCAGAGGCTGTTTCATATATGTATAACCTGGTATTCAGAACAGAGGGGTAAGGAAGACATTGTCTATATTTTAGAACCTCACCTACTCTTTGAGACCAAAGGAAGAAAGGTTTATTTTGACTGGAACGTACATTTTCTGTAGCACGTAATCTAACCCAACCTGTTTAGATAGCTCATTTAAACAGTCGAAACAGCCCAGAATAAAAATGAGGGTCTTTATCTTGTATAGTGTAATGTAATGCCTGGATATATCACAGAGTGTATTAAGCAGGTAATAAAAAAGTATTGGCAAAGTTCCTTGAGGGATGGGAGAAAAAATATGAACTATTAAACTTTACCACTGGGGAAACCCCAGATACTGTGTCAAACATTAGGGACACCCAAATCAGTAGGCCAAGTCCTTGATCTTGAGGCTTGTTCTTGTGAAACTTATGTATGTAGCAGAAAAGGGTAGTCTACCTATAAGTATGCCTTAGAGTCACCTACAGAGGACCTCTTGTTGCTTAGATGTGGCTTCACTGTCTCTAAGCCCAATTCTGCAAGTGAAATCATTGCCATCCCCCCTACGTGGGACATGACATCCAGGGGTGAAAGTCTCCCTGGCAGCATGGGAGATAGCTCTCAGGATGAGTCTGACCCTGGTACCATGGGATCAACAATACCATCCTGACCAAAAGGGGGAACAGAAGTGTAACAAGTAAGGTATCAGTGGATGAGAGTGTTCAAATAGAGTCAAGAGGCTACTTTGGAGGTTTCTCTTATGCAAACTTCAGTTAGACATTGCTAGCTATCATAACTTGCCGAACCCCAAACAAAACCATTCCAGCCAATCCTAAAAAAACACCTAGGGCATTATATAAGATTTTACAAAGGTTCTATGCACTAGGGTAACTTTCCAGAAACCTACAACTTCCAGATGGTTCCCTAGACGAGATAAGTCCTGAAACCTAGAGGGGCCAGCCTTATCAGAACATCAGCTAGTTCCATCTCCCTACCCCATATTATTGACAGTTCTTCCAACATGAAAAGTCAGAATGGTTATAGCCAAAATACCCCCAAAGAATGGGATAGAAAAATCAAAGGGGATGGTGGATTTATACAGAGAAGGTAGGGTTTAACAAACAAGTATGATTGCTGAATCATTATATTGATATTTCTTTTAGTCTCCAGTATCTTAAAGCAGCTAGAAGTAAAAACCTAAAATTGTGGAGTTGTAACCCATACCAAACTCTGAAATATGTTCTACAACTAATTGTTGTACTGTGCTTTGAAATTTATTGCTTTTTTGTATATATATTAGTTTTCACTAAAAAGAAAAAAAAGTGATGATAAGAAAGTATGTATTCCTTCTAGCCTCCAGTGTTCTGGAGTAGCTAGAAAGAATAATCTGAGATGATGATATGGTAGCCCATGACAGACTCTGGGATCTGTCCTGTAACTACTTGTTGAAGAGTGCTTTGAAAACTATTGCTTTTTTCTTTCTTTGCTTTGTGTATATATTATACAATGAAAATAGGTAAAAAAAAAAAAAAAGAAAGAAAGAAAGAAAAAAAAAAGAATCAGGGTCCTAGATTGTAAGCTCTTGTAGCAGTCGCATTTTGTCTGGAATGGTAATTATCAGATTCTGGATTTTTAGAGGCTGTTTTATATATGTACAACCTGGTATTCAGAACACAGGAATAAGGAAGACATTGTCTGTATTTTAGAACCTCACCTACTCTTTGAGACCAAAGGAAGAAAGGTTTATTTTGTCCAGAACCTAAATTTTCTGTAGCACATGATCTAACTCAACCTGTCAAGATAGCTTTTTTTAAACACTCGAAACACAGGGAGCCCAGGATAAAAATGAGGGCCTTTAATCTTTTATAACATAGTGTAATGCCTGGATATATCTCAGAATACATTAAGCAGGTAATCAAAAGTATTGGCAGGGTGGGCCATGGTGGCTCAGCAGACAGAGTTCTCACCTGCCATGCAGGAGACCTGGATTTGATTCCCGGTGCCTGCCCGTGTGAAAAAAAGAATATATTGGCAAAGTTCCTTGAGGGATGGGAGAAAAAAATGTGAAATTATTAAACTTTACCATTAGGGAACCCCTGATACTGTGTCAAATGTTAGGGACACCGAAATCAATAGGCCAAGTCCTTGTTTTTGAGGCTTGCTATTGTGAAACTAATGTATATAGTGGAAAAGCTTAACCTACCTATAGGTGTGCCTAAGAGTCACCTCCAGAAGACCTCTTTTGTTGCTCAGATGTGGCCTCACTCACTCTGTAAGCCCAAATCTAAATGTGAAATCAGTGCCATCCCCCCTACATCCAGGGGTGAAAAGTCTCCCTGGCGGCGTGGAATGTGACTCCCAGGGATAAGTCTGGCCCTGGCACCTTGGGATCAACAGTGCCATCCTGATCAAAAGGGGAAAAGAAGTATAACAAATAAGGTATCAATGGATGGGAGAGTTCAAATAGCGTCGAGAGGCTATTCTGGAGGTCACTCTTATGCAAGCTTCAGTTAGAAATTGCTACCTATCATAACTAGCCAAACCCCAACAGAAGCCATTCCTGCCAATCCTAAAGAACACCTACGGCATTATATAAGATTTTACAAAGATTCTATGCACTAGGGTAACTTTCCAGAAACCTACAATGTCCAGGTGGTTCCCTGGACCAGATAAGTCCTAATCCTAGAGGGCCCAGCCTTTCCAGAACATCAGCTAGTTCCATCTCCCGACCCCTTATTAATGACAACCCTTCCAACATGAAAAAAGTAGAATTAGCATAGCCCAAATATCCCTAAAGAATGGGAGAAAGATCTAAGGTGATGTTTGAGTTTTATAGAGAAGGTAGGGTTTAACAAACAAGTATGATTGCTGAATCATTATATTGATATTTCTTTTAGTCTCCCATATCTTAGAGCTGCTAGGAGTAAAAACCTAAAATTATGGAATTGTATCCTATACCAAATTCTGAAATCTGTGCTACAACTAATTGTTGTGCTGTGGTTTGAAATATTGCTTTTTTGTATATATGTTATTTTTGACAGTAAAGAAAAGTAAGTGATGATATATATATATATTCTAGCCTCCAGTGTTCTGGAGCAGTTAGAAGGAAAATATTTCAGATATGGTATGGTAGCCTATGACAGACTTTGGGATCTCTCTTGTAACTCCTTGATAAAGAATGCTTTGAAAACTTTTTTCTTTCTTTGCTTTGTATATATGTTACATTACACAATAAAAAAAAGTTAAAAAAAAAAGGAAGCTCCCAAAAAACAAAAGTCCAGGACCAGATAGCTTCACATGTGAATTCTACCAAGGATTCAAGAAAGAATTAGGACTGATCCTGCTCAAACTCTCCAAAAAAATTGAAGAGGAGGGAAAGCTACCTAACTCATTCCATGAAGCCAACGTTATGCTAATACTAAAGCCAGACAAAGAACTACAAGAAAATAAAATTACCGAGCAATCTCTTTAATGAATGTAGATGTAAAAATTCTCAACAAAATAATTGCAAATCGAATCCAGTAGCACATTAAAAGTATTAGACACCATGACCAAGTACGATTTCTTCCAGGTATGCAAGGTTGGTTCAACACAAGAACATCAAGTAATGTAATATTGCATAACAATAAGCCAATGCAGAAAAACCACATGATCATCCTGATTGATGCAGATAGGCAGCTGACAAAATTCAATGTTCTTTTATTTCTTAATTGTTTAAATTTAAAAAAAAATAACAACAAAGAAACATAAACATTCTTAACATAATTCTGTTCTACATATATAATCAGTAATTCACAATATCATCACATAATTGCATATTCATCATCGTGATCATTTCTTAGAACATTTGCATCAATTCAGAAAAAGAAATAAAAAGAAAACAAAAAAATTCATACATACCATACCCCTTACTCCTACCTTTCATTGATCATTAGCATTTGAATCTAAATTTATTTTAACTTTGTTCCCCCTATTATTTATATTTATTCCGTATATTTTACTTGTCCGTTGATAAGGTAGATAAAAGGAGCATCAGACACAAGGTTTCACAATCACACAGTCACATTGTGAAAGCTTTATACAATCATCTTCAAGAAACATGGCTACTGGAACACAGCTCTACATTTTCAGGCAGATCCCTCCAGCCTCTCCATTACATTTTTTTTTATTAATTTAAATTTTTTTTTGAAATACCAAAAAACACCAAACGCAAATATTCATAACTTTTGATCATTCCGTTCTGCATATATAATCAGTAATTCACAATATCATCACATAGTTGCATATTCATCATCATGATCATTTCTTGGAACATTTGCATCTATTCAGAAAAAGAAATAAAAAGAAAACAGAAAAAAATTCATACATACCATACCCCTTACTCCTACCTTTCATTGATCACCAGCATTTCACTCTAAATTTATTTTAACATTTGTTCCCCCTATTATTAATCTTTATTCCATATGTTTTACTCGTCTGTTGGTAAGGTAGATAAAAGGAGCATCAGACACAAGGTTTTCACAATCACACAGTCACATTGTAAAAGCTATATCATTCTACAATCATCTTCAAGAAACATGGCTACTGGAACAGAGCTCCACATTTTCAGGCAGTTCCCTCCAGCCTCTCCACTACATCTTGACTAACAAGGTGATATCTATTTAACGCGTAAGAATAACCTCCAGGATAACCTCTTGACTCTATTTGGAATCTCTCAGCCATTGATGCTTTATTTTGTCTCATTTTGCTCTTCCCCCTTCTGGTCAAGAAAGTTTTCTCAATCTATTGATACTGAGTGCCAGCTCATTCTAGGATTTCTGTCCTATGTTGTCAGGAAGGTCCACACCCCTGGGAGTCATGTCCCACATAGACAGGGGGAGGGCAGTGAGTTTGCTTGCTGTGTCGGCTGAGAGAGAGAGGCCACATCTGAGCAACAAAAGAGGTTCTCTTGGGGGTAACTCTTAGGCCTAATTTTAATTAGGCTTTGCCTATCCATTGAGGGATTAAGTTTCATATGAACAAACTCCAAGATTGGAGGCTCGGCATATTGCTTTGGCTGTCCCCACTACCTGTGAGAATATCAAGAATTCTCCACTCGGGGAAGTTGAATTTTCCCCCTTTCTCACCATTCCCCCTATGGGACTCTGCAAATACTTCCCTATTCACTGTTCAGATCGCTCTGGGATTTATCTGGGCATCATTCTGGACAAACATACAAAATCTCATGCCCTACTCAAGGTTCCAGGTACTATGGTGTTTGATTATACTGTCCACATAAGTTATATTAGGAAATGCACTAATCAAAATATACAAATAAACTTTTTTTGCTTATCTCACACATATGTTAAAGTTTTAAAATATTAATTACCATCTATTTTCAACACCCTGCATTATTGACATACCTTTGTTCTTCCTCATGCAGAAACATTTTTAAATTTGCACATTTAGTCACTATCATTGTACACTCTAGGCATTCCTAGATTATACCATCTCAGTCTTTATTGTCAATCTTTCCTTCTGATTTCATTTGTGCCCCCAGGCCTCCTCCCTCTATCATTCTCATATTCAGCTTCATTCTGCGTTCTAGCCTTATTGTATTACAGTTAGGTAGTATTGTGCTATCCATTTCTGAATTTTTACAATCAGTCCTGTTGCACAATCTGTATCCCTTCAGCTCCAATTACCCATTTTCTACCCTATTTCTATCACCTGATGGTTTTGTAACCAACTGAAATTCTCTGAGTTCATCCGCTAATGTCAGTTTATATCAGTGAGACCATACAGTGTTTGTCCTTTTGTTTTTGGCTAATCTCACTCAGCATAATGTCCTTAAGGTCCATCCATGTTGTTACATGCTTCATGACTTTATTCTGTCTTACAGCTGCATAATATTCCATCATATGTATATACCACAGCTTGCTTAGCCACTCTTCTGTTGATGGACATTTTGGCTGTTTCCATCTCTTGGCAATTGTAAATAATGCTGCTATAAACATTGGTGTGCAAATGTCCATTTGTGTTCTTGCCCTCATATCCTCTGAGTAGATACCTAGCAATGGTATTGCCGGGTCATATGGCAATTCTATACTTAGCTTCCTGAGGAACAGCCACACTGCCTTCCACATTGGTTGTACCATTTGACATTCCCACCAACAGTGGATAAGAGTGCCTCTTTCTCCACATCTCTCCAGCATTTGTCATTTTCTGTTTTATTGATAATGACCATTCTGGTGGGTGTGTTATGATATCTCATTGTGATGTTGATTTGCATTTCCCTAATAGCTGGGAAAGTTGAGCATCTTTTCATGTGCTTTTGGCCATTAGTATTTCCTCTTCTGAGAGGTGTCCGTTCATGTCTTTTGCCCATTTTGTAATTGGGTTGTCTTTTTGTTGTTGAGTTGAAAATTCTCTTTATATATTCTGGATATTAGACCTTTATCTCATATATCATTTCCAAGTATTGTCTCCCATTGTGTAGGCTGCCTTTTTACTTTCTTGACAAAGATCTTTGATGCACAAAAGTGTTTAATTTTGAGGAGTTCCCATTTCTTCCTTTCTTTCTTCAATGCTCGTGCTTTGGGTGTAAGGTCTAGAAAACCGCATCCTATTATAAGATTTATAAGATATTTCCCTACATTTTCTTCTAACAGTTTTATGGTCTTTGGTCCATTTTGAGTTAATTTTTGTGTAGAGTGTGAGATATGGATCCTCTTTCATTCTTCTGCATGTGGATATCCAGTTCTCTAGGCACCATTTACTAAAGAGACTGTTCTGTCCTAGGTGAGTTGACTTGACTGCCTTATCAGAGATCAATGGTCCATAGATGAGAGGGTCTATATCTGAACACTCTATTCAATTCCATTGGTCAGTATATCTATGTCTATGCCAGTACCATGCTATTTTGACCACTGTAACTTCATAATATGCCTTAAAGTCAGGTAGCATGAGACCTCTGACTTCATTTTTCTTTCTCAAGATACTTTTAGCTATTTGGGGCACCCTGCCCTTCCAGATAAATTTGGTTATTGGTTTTTCTATTTCTGAAAAGTACGTTTTTGGGATTTTAATTGGTATTACATTGAATCTGTAAATCAATTTAGGTAGAATTGACATCTTAATTATATTTAGTCTTCCAATCCATGAGCATGGTATGCCCTTCCATTTATTTAGGTCTTCTGTGATTTCTTTTAACAATTTCTTGTAGTTTTCTTTATGTAAGTCTTTTGTTTCTTTAGTTAAATTTATTCTGAAACATTTTATTCTTTTGGTTGCAATTATAAATGGAATTTTTTTCTTGATTTCCCCCTCAGATTGTTTATTACTAGTGTATAGAAACACTGCAGATTTTTTTTTTCATTCAACAAGTATTTATTCAGCACCTCCTGTGTGACAGGCTGAGTAAAGCAGACTAAATTCCCTGCCTTAACGGAGCTTGCATTCTAGCAGGAGAGAGAATAAACAAGGACAAAGAGTAAGGTGCACAGTATGCTAGAGAGGAGAAGCACTAAAGAGAAAACTAAAGCAGAAGTTATCATGCTAGGCAGAGCGGTCCCATAGTCTCACTGGGGGCGACGTTGGAGGGAAGTGAGAGGCAGCCATGCAGACTTCTAGGCAAGAGCTTTCCAGACCCAGGGAAGAGCAGGTGCAGAGGCCCGAACCCTGCCTGCTGTGTCTAGAAGCAAAGGGTAATACTGCAGATTTTTGAATGTTGATCTATTACCTGCCACTTTCCTGTACTCGTTTATTAGCTCTAGTAGTTTTGCTGTGGATTTTTCAGGGTTTTCGACATATATTATCATATCATCTGCAAACAGTGAGAGTTTTACTTCTTCCTTTCCAATTTTGATGCCTTGTATTTCTTTTTCTTGTCTAATTGCCCTGGCTAGAACTTCCAACACAATGTTGAATAACAGTGGTACAGTGGACATCCTTGTCTTGTTCCTGATCTTAGGGGAAAGTTTTCAGTTTTTCCCCATTGAAGATGATGTTACCTGTGGGTTTTTCATGTATTCCCTTTATCATGTTGAGGAAGTTCCCTTCTATTCCTATCCTTTGAAGTGTTTTTAACAGGAAAGGATGTTGAATTTTGTCAAGTGCCTTTTTTGTATCAATCGAGATGATCGTGTGGTTTTTCTGCTTTGATTTGTTGATATGGTGTATTACACTAATTGATTTTCTTATGTAGAACCATCCTTGCATACCTAGGATGAATCCTACTTGGTCTTGATGTATAATTCTCTTAATGTGCTGCTGGATTCGATTTGCTAGAATTTTCTTGAGGATTTTTGCATCTATATTCATTAGAGAGATTGGTCTGTAGTTTTCTTTTTATGTAATATCTTTGTCTCACTTTGGTATGAGGGTGATGTTGACTTTGTAGAATGAGTTAGGTAGCTTTCCCTCCTCTTCAATTGTTTTTGAAGAGTTTGAGCAAGATCAGTACTAACTCTTTCTGGAACGTTTAGTAGAATTCGCTTATGAACTTCAAGAATGCCACTCTTTCCCAGTGTCACACTGTTGCTACCACTTGCCATGGCCAGATGTAGTGGTCCTCATACATTGCTATTAGGGCTGTAGTGCACAATCCTAAGCAGATATGCACATAAACTGAATTGAACAGAGCTGTACTCTACTGGAATAATAAACAATATGCTATCTTTCTGCAAAGAAAAAAAAGGATTCACATGTGAAGCTATCTGGTCCTGGACTTTTCTTTTAGGGGAGCTTCTTAATGACTGATTCAATTTCTTTACTTGTGATTGGTTTGTTGAGGTCATCTATTTCTTCTCAAGTCTTGGTTGTTCATGCCTTTCTAGAAAGTTGTCCATTTCATCTACATTGTCTAGTTTATTAGCATAAAGTTGTTCATTGTATCCTCATTACTTCCTTTATTTCTGTGGGGTCAGTGGTTATGTCTCCACTTTCATTTCTGATTTCATTTATTTGCATCTTCTCTCTTCTTTTTGTCACTCTCACTAAGGGTCCATCAATCGTATTGATTTCCTCATAGAAACAACTTATGGTTTTGTTGATTTTCTCAATTGTTTTCATGTTCTCAATTTCATTTATTTCTGCTCTAATCTTCATTATTTCTATCATTTTGCTTGCTTGGGGGTTAATTTGCTGTTCTTTCTGTAGTTCTTCCATGTGAACATTTAATTCGTCAATTTTTGCTCTTTCTTCTTTTTTGATAAAGGCATTTAAGGCAATAAATTTCCCTCTTAGCACTGCCTTTGCTGCATCCCATAAATTTTGATATGTTGTGTTTTCGTTTTCATTTACCTCGAGATATTTACTGATTTCTCTTGTAATTTTTTCCTTGACCCACTGGTTGTTTAAGAGTGTGTTGTTGAGCCTCCACATATTTGTGAATTTTCTGGCACTCTGCCTATTATTGATTTCCAGCTTCATTCCTTTATGATCTGAGAAAGTGTTTTGTATGATTTCCATCTTTTTAAATTCATTGAGACTTGCTTTGTGACCCAGCATATGGTCTATTCTTGAGAATGATCCAAGAGCACTTCAGAAAAAGGTGTATCCTGCCGTTGTGGGGTGTAATGTTCTATAAGTATCTGTTAAGTCTAGCTCATTTATTGTATTATTCAAATTCTCTATTTCTTTATTGATCCTCTGTCTAGGTGTCTGTTCATTGATGAGAGTGGGGAATTGAAGTCTCCAACTATTATGATAGATGTGTCTATTTCTCTTTTCAGTATTTTCAGCATTTGCCTCGTGTATTTTGGAGCATTCTGGCTCAGTGCATATTTATGATTGTTATGTCTTCTTGTTGAATTGTTCCTCTTATTAATACAAAGTGTCCTTCTTTGTCTCTTTTAACTGTTTTACATTTGAAGTCTAATTTGTTGGATATTAGTATAGCTACTCCTGCTCTTTTCTGATTGTTATTTGCCTGAACTATCTTTTCCCAACCTTTTGCTTTCAACCTATGTTTATTCTTGGGTATAAGATGTGTTTCTAGACAGCACATAGATGGGTCTTTTAATCCATTCTGCCCGTCTATGTCTTTTGATTGGGAAATTTAATCCATTAACATTTAGTGTTATTGCTGTATGGGTAGTACTTTCTTCTACCATTTTGCCTTTTGAATTTTAAATGTCATATCTTATTTTTCTTCTTTTTACCTTTACTAATAGTCTTCATTTCTGCATTCTTCTCTTTACTTCTCTCTCCTGTCTTTTCATATCTGCCTCTGGTGCTCCCTTTAGTATTTCTTGCAGAGCTGGTCTCTTGGTGAGAAATTCTCTCAGTGACTTTTTGTCTGAAAATGTTTTAATTTCCCCCTCATTTTTGAAGGACAGTTTTGCTGAATATAGAATTCTTGGTTGGCAGTTTTTCTCTTTTTAGTAATTTAAATATATCACCCACTCTCTTCTAACCTCCATGGTTTCTGCTTAGAAATCTATGCATAGTCTTATTGGGTTTCTCTTGTACATAAGGGATTGCTTTTGTCTTGCTGCTTTCAAGATTTTCTCTTTCTCTTTGCTATCTGACATTCTGATTAGTAAATGTCTGGGTGTACGTCTATATGGATCTATTTTGTTTGAGGTATGCTGCACTTCTTGAATCTGTAATTTTAAGTCTTTCATAAGAGTTGGGAAATTTTCAGTGATAATTTCCTCCATTAGTTTTTTTGTCCTTTTCCCTTCTCTTCTCCTTCTGGGACACCCACAACATGTATATTCATGCACTTCATGTTGTCATTCAGTTCCCTTAGTCCCTCCTCATATTTTTCCTTTCTTTTCCCTATATTTTCTTTTGCTTGTCAGATTTCAGATATTCCATCCTCCAGTTCACTAATCCTATCTTCTGTCTCTTGAAATCTGACATTAAAGGTTTCCATTGTTTTCTTCGTGTCTTCTACTGTGCCTTTCATTCCCATATGTTCTGCGATTTTTTTCAGACTTTTGATTTCTTCTTTTTGTTCATTCCATGCCTTCTTTATATCCTCCCTCAATCAATGATTTGATTTTTGATGACTTTTTCCATGTCTGTTTGAACATTCTGAATTAATTCTTTCAACTCCTGTATCTCATTTCAACTGTTGGTTTGTTCCTTTGACTGAGCCATATCTTCATTTTTCCTAGTGTGATTCTTTATTTTTTGCTGGCATCTAGGCATTTAGTTACCTTAATTAGTTTATTCTGGAGATTGTTTTCACTTCTTTTACCTAGGATTTTCTTACTGGGTGACTTTGTTGTCTATCTTTTCTTTGACATTCAGTTCAGCTTATTCTGGACCACCAGCTTAGGTTTTGTTTAACAGAGCAGACTTTTTCAGTTCTTGTTTCTTGCCCTACCTGTATGGTGCCTTCCCCCCCCCCCCCCCCCGGGGGGGCTCCTTTGGTGTTTTTTTTTTTTTTTTTTACATGGGCAGGCACTGGGAATCGAACCCAGGTCCTCTGGCATGGCAGACAAGCATTCTTGCCTGCTGAGCCACCATAGCCCACCCTACTTAGGTTTTATAGACCCCAGTCAGATTTTCCTAGTCCAAACTGGCCTCCTGTCAGGAGGGAAGAGTCACCTGCATCAGTTTTCCCTGACGGTGAGTCCCAGCAGGTTGAAAGTTTTTCCTATGAAGTCTCTGGACTCTGTGTTTTTCCTATCCTGCCCAGTTTGTGGTGCTTGTTTGCCTGCAGGTCCCACCAGCATAAGATGATGAAGTACCTTTAACTTCAGCAGACTCTCCCTGCTGGGGGCGTGTTGGAGACAGAGGAGAGATTGTAGGCTGGCTTTAATCGCTTCAATTTTCTAAACCCTAGGGTCTGAATTCCTTGCAAGAGGGATTCCACCTGAGCTCTGCCCCACCCCTCTCCTGGGGAAGGCACAGTCTCCAGGCAAGCTCTCAAACAAGCTTGTTTCTGCCTATTCCTGGGGCAGTTGCAACCTGAGAAGCCCTGCCACTGTATCCAAAGGCAGTTAAGCCTTTGTAGAAACACAGCCACAAAAAAGAAAGAAAAATATCCTTCTCAGAGCAGGACCCCTGTTCCTCGGGTTTGCCAATCAAGAGCATAAGTTGGTATGTTTCTTTGTGTACCATCAGATCCTATGTGCCCCCTCCTTTTCTTCAGGGCCTAGACCTTTTCAAGTATTATGTGCTATCCGGTCCTAAAAACCTCTGTTTCTTTTTTTCTTTTTCCTTTAGCCCTGGCCCCTCTGCGATGGGGCAAAAATCAGCAACCTCCACTTTGACGAAGTTCAGTTGAGCTGGGAACCTATTTTTAGTAGTCAGTATTTGTGAATTAATTCCACAATTAGAGCTTAGTTGTGCTCAGCCCTGCTGCTAGTAAAGTCTCTTTCCTTTCCCCCCTGGGAAGCAGTCTGTGGGAGAGGGTCGTCGGCTGCTGTGGCTTGGGGCACTCATGGTTCTTGGGGGGCTCACAACTGGTCCAGACTGGGGTACACTGTGTGTCCAGTCAGTGATGTGGCCCCAGCAGTTGTTCTGTACTGTTTCTGGCTGTTTAGTAGCTGTTCTGGAGGACAGACTAAATCCCACCCCTCGCTAAGCTGCCATCTTGGCACTCTTCAGGGTCAAAAAAAATCAACATCCTTTCTTGATGAAAACACTTCAAAGAATAGAAATAGAAGGGAACTTCCTCAACATAAAGGGAATATATGGAAAACTTACAGCTAATATCATCCTCAATGGGGAAAGAGTGAATGCTTTCCCTCTATGAACAGGAACAAGACAAACATGCCCATTGGCACCATTGTTATTCAACATTGTACTGGAAGTTCTATCCAGAGCAATTAGATAAGAAATAACAGACCTCCAAATTGGAAAGGAGGAAGTAAAACTCTCACCATTTGCAGATATGTCGAAAATCCTGAAAAATCTACAGTCACACTACTAGAGCTAATAAATGAGTACAGCAAAGTGGCAGGGTAAATGATTAACACTCAAAAATCAGTGTTTCTATATGCTCATAATGGGCAATCTGAGGAAGAAATCAAGAAAAAAAAAGTACATTTACAAGAACAACCAAAAGAATCAAATATTTAGAAATAAATTTAAGGATAGTAAGAATCTATTCAATGAAAACTATAAGAAATTGCTAAAATAAATCACAGAAGACCTAAGTAAATGGAAGAGCATACTGTGCTCATGGATTGGAAGACTAAATATAGTAAATGTCAATTCTACCCAAATTGATTAATAGATGGCCATTAGAGAAATGCAAATCAAAACCACAATGAGATATCATCTCACACCCACCAGAATGGCCATTATCAACAAAACAGAAAATGACAAGTGCTGGAGAGGATGTGGAGAAAGAGGCACACTTATTCACTGTTGGTGGGAATGTCAAATGGTGCAACCACTGTGGAAGGCAGTTTGGCGGTTCCTCAAAAAGCTGA
>PVIY010052717.1:0-15048 GCA_004026745.1 Myrmecophaga tridactyla
AGCAGAGAGGCTGGAGGGAACTGCCTGAAAATGTAGAGCTGTGTTCCAGTAGCCATGTTTCTTGATGATGACTGAACAATGATATAGCTTTCACAATGAGACTCTGTGAATGTGAAAACCTTGTGTCTGATGCTCCTTTCAGCTACTATATCAACAAAAGAGTAGAACATATGGAATAAAAATAAATAATAGGGGGAACGAATGAAAAAATAAATTTAGTTTGAAATACTAGTGATAAATAAAAGCAAGGGGTAAGGGGTATGGTATGTATAATCTTTTTTTCTCTATTATCATTTTATTTCTTTTTCTGATGTCTTTTTATTTCTTTTTCTAAATCGATGCAAATGTTCTAAGAAATGATGAATATGCAACTATGTGATAATATTAAGAATTACTGATTGTATATGTAGAATGGAATGATATAGTAATGTTCTTTTGTTAAGTTTTTTAATTAATAAAAAAGTTTAAAAAAAAAGTGAGGGGGAAATTAAAATATTTTCAGAGAAAAAAATCACTGAGAGAATTTGTGACCTAGAGACCAGCTCTACAAGAAACACAAAAGGGAGCACTAGAGACAGATAGGAAAAAACAGGAGAGAGAGGTGTGGAGAAGAATATAGAAATGAAGACTATCAGTAAAGGTAAAAAGAAGAAAAATTAGATATGAAATATAAAATCCAAAAGGCAAAATGGTAGAAGAAAGTACTGCCTTTACAGTAATAACACTAAATGTTAATAGATTAAACTCCCAAATCAAAAGACATAGACTGGCAGAATGGATTTAAAAAACAGGATCCATCTATGTGCTGTCTCCAGGAAACACATCTTAGACCCAAGGATAAACATAGGTTGAAAGTGAAAGGTGGGGAAAAGATAATTCATGCAAATAACAATCTGAAAAAAACAGGAGTAGCTATACTAATATCCAACAAAATAGACTTCAAATGTAAAACAGTAAAAAGAGACAAAGAAGGACACTATGTATTAATAAAAGGAACAATTCAACAAGAAGACATAACAATCATAAACATTTATGCACTGAGCCAGAGTGCTCCAAAATACTTGAGGCAAACACTGAAAAGAGAAATAAACACATCTATCATAATAGTTGGAGACTTCAATTCTCCACTCTCATCAATGGACAGAACATCTAGACAGGATCAGTAAAGAAACAGAGAATTGGAATAATACAATAATGACATAGATTTAACATACATTTATAGAACATTACACCTCACAACAGCAGGATACACCTTCTTCTCAGGTGCTCATGGATCATTCTCAAGGATAGACCATATGCTGAGTCACAAAGCAAGTCTCAATAAATTTTAAAAGATTGAAATCATACAAAACACTTTCTCAGATCATAAAGAATAAAGTTGGAAATCAATAATAGGCAGCGGCCCAGAAAATTCACAAATATGTGGAGGCTCAACAACACACTCTTAAACAACCAGTGGGTCAAGGAAGAGATTACAAGGGAAATCAGTAAATGTCTTGAGGCAAATGAAATGAAAACACAACATATCAAAACTTGTGGGATGCAGCAAAGGTAGTGCTATAAATTCTGCCTTAAATTCCTATATCAAAAACGAAGAAAGAGCAAAAATCGAAGAATGCTCACTTGTAAGAACCAGAGAAAGAACAGCAAACTAACCACAAAGCAAGCAAAAGGAAAGAAATAATGACGATTAGAGCAGAAATAAATGAAATTGAGAGCATTAAAACAATCGAAAAAATCAACAAAACCAGAAGTTAGTTTGATGAGAAAATCAATAAAGTTGATGAACCCTTAGCAAGGTTGACAAAAAGAAGAGAGAGGATGCAAATAAATAAGATCAGAAATGGAAGAGGAGACATAACCACTGACCCCACAGAAATAAAGGAGGTAATGAGAGGATATTATGAACAATTTTATGCTAATAAACTAACAATGTAGATGAAATGGACAACTTCCTAGAAAGGCATGAACAACCAACCTTAACTCAAGAAGAAACAGATGACCTCAACAAACCAATCACAAATAAAGAAATTGAACTAGTCATTAAGAAGTCCCCCCAAAAAGAAAAGTCCAGGACCAGATGGCTTCATATATGAATTCTACCAAACATTCAAGAAAGAATTAGTACCAATCCTGCTCAAACTCTACAAAAGAAATTGAAGAGCGGGAAAGGCTACCTAACTCATTCTATGAAGCCAGCATCACCCTCATACCAAAGCCAGACAAAGATATTGCAAGAAAAGAAAATTACAGACGAATCTCTCTAACAAATATAAATGCAAAAAATCCTCAACAAAATTCTTACAAATCAAATCCAGCAGCACATTAAAACAATTATACACCATGACCAAATAGGATTCATCCCAGGTATGCAAGGATGGTTCAACATAAGAAAATCAATTAATGTAATACACCATATCAACAAATCAAAGCACAAAAACCACATGATCATCTCGATTTTGCAGAAAAGGCATTTGACAAAATTCAACATCCTTTCCTGTTGAAAACACTTCAAAGGATAGGAATAGAAGGGAACTTCCTCAACATGATAAAGGGAATATATGAAAAACCCACAGCTAACATCATCTTCAAAGGGGAAAAACTGAAAACTTTACCCCTATGATCAGGAACAAGACAAAGATGTCTACTATCACCATTGTTATTCAACATTGTTTTGGAAGTTCTAGCCAGAGCAACTAGACAAGAAAAAGAAATACACAGCATCCAAATTGGAAAGGAAAAAGTAAACCTCTCACTGTTTGCAGATGATACGATACTATATGTCGAAAACCCCCCAAAAGCCACATCAAAACTACTAGAGCTAATAAATGAGTACACAAAGTGGCAGGTTACAAGACCGACACTCAAAAATCTGCAGTGTTTCTATACCCTAGTAATGAACAATCTGAGGGGGAAATCAAGAAAAAAATTCCATTTAGAATTGCAACCAATAGAATAGAATAGAATAGAATAAAATATTTAGGAAAAAATTTGACCAAGGATACAAAAGACTTATACAAGGAAAACTATAAGAAATTACTAAAAGAAATCACAGAGGACCTAAACAAATGGAAGGGAATACTGTGTTCATAGATTGGAAGACTAATATAGTTAAGATGTCAATTTTACCTAAATTGACTTATAGATTCAATGCAATACCAATTAAATTCCCCAAAACTTACTTTGCAGAAATAGAAAAATCAATAACCAAATTTATCTGGAAGGGCAGGGTGCCTCAAGTAGCTAAAAATATCCTTTGTTTATTTTAGGTGTTTATTGTTTTTATTAAGATATAATTCACATACCATAAAATTCACCATTTTAAATCATTCAACTCAGTTATTTTTAGTATATTCACAAGGATGTGCACCCATCACCATGAATTTCAGGATATTTAAATTACCCCCAAAAGAAACCCAGTATCCATTAGCAGCCATGCCACAATCCTTCCTATCCCCATTCATCAGCTCCTGGCTACTACTAATCTAATTTCTGTCTCTAAAATTTACCTGTTCTGGACATTTCATATAAATGGAATCATACTATATATGGTTCTTTTGTGCCTAGCTTCTTTCAGTCAGCATACAAGGTTATGTTGTAGCATGTATAAGTACTTCATTTCCTTTTATGGCTGAATAATATTCCATTGTATGGATATACCACATTTTGTTTATCCATTAATCTTTTGATGGGCATTTGAGTTGTCTCTACTTTTTGGCTATTACGAATAATGTTATGAAATTTATATACAAGATTTTGTGTGGACATATGCCTTTAATTCTCCTTGGCTTATAACTAGGAACTGTTGGATTATATAGTAACTCTTTAACATTTTGATGAATTGCCAAATTGTTTTTCAAAACATCTGCACCACTTTGAATTCCCATTAGCAACGTATAAGGGTCCTGATTTCTCCACAACCTCACTGTGCTGGTTTTAATCCGTTGTATACTCCAGAAAAGCCATGTCTTGTAATCCTCATTCAATATTGCTGGGTGGGATCTTTTTTATTGTTTCCATGTATATATGACCCACTCAACTGTCGGTGGAAACTTTTGATTAGATGGTTTCCATGGAGACATCTCCTCACCCATTCAGGTGGGGTTGCTTTAAGAAGGAACCATTTTGAAAACAAACTTCAGAGCCCCCAGAGCCACCAGAACCGACAGAGCCAACAGAACAGAGAGAGCCCTAGGGAAGTCCTTGAAAAGTCCTGGAGAGAAGCCAGCAGAAATCACAATGTGCATTTCCAGCTGAGAGAGAAACCCTGAACATCAAGCTAAAAATATCTTGAGAAAGAAAAATAAAGCTGGAGGTCGCACACTACCTGACTTTAAGGAATATTAAGAAGCTATGGTGGTCAAAACATAATGGTACTGGCATAAAGATAGATATACTGACCAATGGAATTGAATAGAGTGTTCAGATATAGACCGTCTCATCTACAGACAATTGATCTTTGATAAGGCAGTCAAGCCAACTCACCTGGGACAGAACAGTCTCTTCAATAAATGGCGCCTAGAGAACTGGATATCCACATGCAAAATAATGAAAGATGATCTGTATCTCACATCCTACACAAAAATTAACTCAAAATGGATCAAAGACCTAAACATTAGATCTAAGACCATTAAACTTTTAGAAGAAAATGTAGGGAAATATTTTATAAAACTTATAATAAGAGGTGGTTTCCTAGATCTTACACCCAAAGCATGAGCATTGAAGAAAGAATAGATAAATGGGAACCCCTCAAAATTAAACACTTTTGAGCATCAAAGAACTTTGTCAAGAAAGTAAAAAGACAGCCTACACCATGGGAGACAATATTTGAAAATGATATATCAGATAAGGGTCTAGTACCCAGAACATATAAAGAGATCATTTAACTCAACAAGAAAAAGACAAACAACCCAATTACAAAACGGCAAAAAACATAAACAGACACTTCTCAGAAGAGGAAATACAAATGACCAAAAGGCACATGAAAAGATGCTCAACTTCCCTGGCTATTAGGGAAATGCAAATCAAAACCACAATGAGATTTCATCTCACACCCATCAGAATGGCCATTATCAATAAAACAATGCTGGAGAGGATGTGGAGAAATGACAAGTGCTGGAGAAGATATGGAGAAAGAGGCACACTTATCCAAGAGGGAATGTCAAATTGTACATCCGCTATGGAAGGCAGTTTGGCGGTTCCTCAGTAAGCTAAGTATAGAATTGCCATATGATCTGGCAATACCATTGCTAGGTATCTATTCAGAGGACATGAGGGCAAGGATACAAATAGACATTTGCACACCAATGTTTATAGCAGCATTATTTACAATTGCCCAATTGTCCATCAACAGACGAGTGGCTAAACAAGCTATGGTATATACATGATGGAATATTACTTAGCTGTAAGACAGAATAAAGTCTGGAAGCATGTGACAACATGGGTGGACCTTCAAGACATCATGCTGAGTGAGATTAGCGAGAAACAAAAGCACAAATACTGTATAGTCTCACCCATATGAACTAACATTAATAAATAAACATGGAGAATTTCAGTTAAGAACAGAGACAGACCATCAGGAGATAGAAATAGAGTAGATATTGGGTAATTGGAGTTGAAGGGATATAGATTGTGCAAAAGAACTGATTGTAAAAATTCAGAAATGGATAGCACAATACTATCTAATTGTAGCACAATAATTTAAGTACCCTGAATGAAGCTGAATGTGAGACTGATAGAGGGAGGAGGGCTGGGGCACAAATGAAACCAGAAGGAAAGATAGATATAGATATAAGAAATAAGACAAAATAAAGTGTCAGTGGCTGAGAGATTTCAAACAGAGTTGAGAGGTTATCCTGGAGGTTATTCTTAGGCATCATATAGATATTCCCTTTTTAGTTCAAAGTGTATTAGGATAAAGGGAAGTGCCTGAAACTGAGTGAGCTGTGTTCCAGTAGCCATGTTTCTTGAAGATGATTGTACAATGATATACCTTTCACAATATGACTGTGTGATTGTGAAAACCTTGTGCCTGATGCTCCTTTTATCTGTGGTATGGACTGATGAGTAAAAAATATGGATTAAAAAAACAAATAATGGGGGGAAAGATTAAAATTAATTGAGTAGATTAATGAAAGGGAATGGTAAGGGGTATGGCATATGTGAGTTTTTCTTTTTTCTTTCTCTTTCTGGAGAGATGAAAATGTTCAAAAAATGATCATGGTGATGACTACACAACTATGTGATATTGTGAGCCAATGATTGTAACTATGTCAAGAATGTTCGTATGTCAAGAATGTCAGTATGTCGGTTTATTGTTTATAATAAAAATATTTAACAAAAAAAAACTCCCCCAAAAGAAGTCAGGGACCAGATGACTTCACATTTGAATTCTAACAAACATTTAAGAAAGAGTTAAAGTGTCAATGGCTGAGAGATTCCAAACAGAGTTGAGAGGTTATCCTGGAGGTTATTCTTACGCATTAAGTAGATATCACCTTGTTGTTCAACATGTAGTGGAGAGGCTGGAGGGAACTGCCTGAAAATGTAGAGCTGTGTTCCAGTAGCCATGTTTCTTGATGATGATTGTATAATGATATAGCTTTCACAGTGTGACTGTGTGATTGTGAAATCCTTGTGTCTGATGCTCCTTGTATCTACCTTATCAACAGATGAGTAAAATATATGGAATAAAAATAAATAATGGGGGAACAAATGTTAAAATAAATTTAGATTGATATGCTATGATCAAAGGGTATGGTATGTATGAATGTTTTTCTGTTGTCTTTTTATTTCTTTTTCTGAATTGATGCAAATGTTCTAAGGAATGGTTATGATGATGAATATGCAACTATGTGATGATATTGTGAATTACTGATTATATATGAATGATCATAAGTTAAGAATGTTTATGTTTGTTGTTATTTTTTAATTAAAAATTTTTAATAAATAAATAAAAAGAAAGAGTTAATACCAATCCTGCTCAAAGTCTTCAAGAAAACCAAGAGGAGAAAAAGTTACCGAATTCATTCTACAAAGCCAACATCACCATAATACCAAAACTCAGACATAGAAACTACAAGAAAAGAAAATTACAGACCAATGTTTTTAATGAATGTAGATGCAAAAATCCTCAGCAAAATACTTGCAAATTGAATCCAGCAGCACATTAAAAGAATTATACACCATGACGAAGTAGATTTTATCCCAGGTATGCAAGGGTGTTTCAATACAAGAAAATCAATTAATATAATACAACACATCCATCAATTAAAGAGGAAAAAAAATCACATGATCTATCTCGATTGATGCAGAAAAGGCATTTGACAAAATTCAGCATCCTTTCTTGATGAAAATACTTCAAAGGATAGGAATAGAAGGAAACTTCCTCAACATGAAAAGGGAATATATGAAAAACCCACAGCTAAGAAACATCACACTCAATTGGGAAAGACTGAAAGCTTTCCCTATGCGATTAGGAACAAAAGAAGGATGCCCACTGTCACCATTGTTAAGTCAACATTGTGCCGGAAGTTCTAGCTAGAACAATTAGGCAAGAAAAAAAATAAATAAAAGGCATCCAAATTGGAAAGGAAGAAGTAAAACTTTAAGTGTTTGCAGATGACATGCTCCAGCATGTCAAATATCCCCAAAATCCCAAAAGCTACTAGAACTAATAAATTAGTACAGCAAAGTGGCAGGGTGCAAGATCAACATCCCCAAATCAGTAGTGTTTCCATATGCTAAGTATGAGTAAACTGAGGAGTAAATCAAGAAAAAAAATCTCATTTACAATAGCAACTAATTTTGGTAACAAATTTATTGGGAAGGGCAGGGTGCCCTGAATAGCTAAAAATATCTTGAGAAAGAGGAATAAAGTGGGACGTCTCATAGTACCTGACTTTAAAGCATATTACAAAAACTACAGTGGTCAAAACACAAGGTCCTGGCATAGAGATAGCTATACTGGCCAATGGAATAGAATTGAGCATTCAGAAACAGACCCTCTCATCTACGGACAACTGATTTTTAATAAGGCAGTCAAGCCAACTCAACTGGGACAGAGCAGCCTTTTCAATAAACAGTGTTTGGAGAACTGGATATCCATATCCAAAAGAATGAAAGAGGACCCGCACTTCACACTTTTTACAAAAATTAACTAAAAATGGATCTAAGACCATAACATTTTTAGAAGAAAATGTAGGGGATATCTTATAAATCTTGTGAAAGGAGGTGGTTTCCTAGACCTTACACCCAAAGTGTGAGCAAAGAAAAAATAGATAGATAAATGGGATTCCTTCAAAATTAAACACTTTTGTATTTTGTATTTCCTGACAAAAACAATTTTGTCAGGAAAGTAAAAAGGCAGCCTATGCAATGGGAGACAATACTTGGAAGCCACATATCAGTTAAGGGTTGAATATCCAGAACATATAAAAGAGATTCTACAACTCAACAACAAAAAGACAAACAACCCAACTAAAAAATGGACAAAAGACATGGACAGCCATTTTTCAGAAGAGGAAATAACAAATGGCTCAAAAACATATGAAAAGATGCTCAACCTCACTAGCTATTAGGGGGATGCAAATGAAAGCCACAATGAGATATCATCTCTCACCTACTAGAATGACCATTACAAAAAACAAACAAACAAAATGACAAGTGCTGGCGAGGATGTGGAGAGAGAGGCACACTTATTCACTGTTACAAGAATGTAGAATGGGGCAACTGCTCTGGAAGGCAGTTTGGCAGTTCCTCAGGAAGCTACGTATAGAATTGCGCTATGATCCAGCAATCCCATTACTAGGTATATATTCGGAGGAACTGAAGGCAAGGACACAAACAGACATCTGCACACCAATATTTATTCATGATTATTATTTATGGCATTATTCACAATTGCCAAAAGATGGAAACAGCCCAACTGTCCATCAACAGATGAGTGGCTAAACAAACTGTGGTATATACATATGATGGAATATAATACAGCTGGAAGACAGAATAGAGTCATGAAGCATGTAACAACGTGGATGAACTTTGTGGATATTACGCTAAGTGAAATTAGCCAGATTTCACTAATATGAACTAATATTAATGAATGAACTTTGAGAGTTAAAGGTGAGAACACAGGTTATCAGGAGATAGAAAGAGGGTAGAGATTGGACATTTGATACTGAAGGAGTACAGAATATTCAACAGGACTGACTGTAAAGACCCAGAAATGGATAGCACAGTACTATCTGATGGTAGCACAAATCTGTAAGTACACTGAATGAGGCTAAGTGTGAGTGTGGCTGAGGGAGGAGGCCTGGGGACACAGATGACACCAGAAGGAAAGATAGAGGATGAGAACTGGGATGGTATGACTTAGCAATGCCTAGAGTGAACAATGATGGTGCATTTGAATGTTTTTTCATGAGAGAGAACAAATGAATGTCAACATTGCAAGATGTTGAAAATGGGATGGTATGGGGGGGGAATACAATCAATGCAAACTAGAGTCTATAGTCAACAGTAACATTGTAATATGCTTCCACTGAATGTAATAAGGCCATTACGCCAAAGTTAAATGTCAATAAGTGGGGGATATGGGGGAGGGATATGGGATTCTTAACAGAAGAAAAGGAAATGTCCTCATATAGATTGTGGTGGTGAAGGCATGGGTATGTGATTACACACGGAACCGCTGATTTTTTACTTAGGTTGGATTGTATGATGTACGAATAAAACTGTCTAAAAATGATCAGAGAAATACAAGTGCTGGAGAAAATGTTGAGAGCTATACCTAGTCGCTGCTGGTAGGGACACAGAGCCATGCAGCCCCTCTGGAGGGCAGAATGGTGGCTCCACAGGAGGCTAGGGACGGGGCTGCCCTATGATCCTGCAACCCCATATTAGGTGCATACCTGGAGGAACTGAGAGTGGGGACAGGAATGGACGTTTGCACACTGGTGTTTATGGCAGCAGTGTTTGCATTTTATACTGGAGGTGGCCCATTGACTGAGGAATGGAAGGGGAAACTGGTGTAAACATACAATGGACTATTGAGCAGCTGCGAGAAGAAATGAGGTTGTGAGGCATGCAACTAGGTGAATGAACCTTGAGGACAGTAAGTTGAGTGAAATAAGTCAGAAACAAAAAGACAATTATTATAATGTCTCACTAATATGGACTAGCTATAATGTGCAAACTCTAAGAATACAGTCTTTCCCTGGATGCCTTAAATGGAACATTTCTATAGTCTTGCTTTAATACTGGACATTTTCACAGTCTTAGAACTGTTAATATGCAACTTAATAAATTCCCCCACCCTTTTTTTTTTTTTTTTTTTTTTGCATGGGCAGGCACTGGGAATCAAACCCGGGTCTCCGGCATGGCAGGCAAGAACTCTGCCTGTTCAGCCACCATGGCCCACCCTAAATTCCCCTTTTTAAAAGCTGTTCTATTTCTAGTATATTACATTCTGGCAGCTTGCAAATTAGAACACATGGTATATGAATATATGATAGATCTCAATAAAATTGCATTTAAAAATAACCATAAATTCTAGGGTTTTTCATATTTACAAAAGTCTCCTCTAGGAAAGGAGAAATATAAGTAAACTGCTGTAAGGTTCTGAGGTTATTCTATATATGAAGTGGTAAATATCACATGAAGGTAGATTGTGATAAGTTAAAGATGTATATAATAAATCATAAAGCAACTGCTAAAACAATATAACAAAGAGTGATAGCTAATAAACCAATAAAGAAAATAAAACGGGGTCATACAAAATAATTCAAAAGAAAGCAAAAAAAAAAAAAGAGAGAGAGAGAGGGGAAAAGAGGAACAAAGAAGATCTGGGACAATAGAAAACAAAAAACAAGATGATAGATTAAAATCCAACAATAAAATAGTGATGATGGTTGCATACTATTGTAAATGTACTAAATGCCACTGAATTGTACGCTTTAGAATGGCTACTGATGAATTTCATGTTATGTGACTTTTACCTCAATTTAAAAATGTGGAAAAAAAAAAAGAATCAGGGAGAAAGAAAAAAAAATTGTGGGGCGCAGCTTTTTCTCTTATGGGTTGCCAGTGGAAAAGAGATTAGAAAGAATTCTCAAAAGAAGAGAACATGCATCCACTGCGCCCCTACCAGGTGCCATGGGCTCATCCAGCCCTGCCGTCAGCTCCACACTACCACATCCAGGGTATGAATTTGCTGAATTTCATAATAAGCCAATGAGGCAGAGTCTCTTCTTTACCTTTTACAGAGAGTGAGGATGCTGATGCAGAGACAGGGAGTCACTTACCCAGGACCCCACAGCCAGTAAGAGGAGGAGCCTGGGTTCAGGCACAAGCCGTTGGTTCCTGAGCCTATGCTCCTAGCCATGCCACCACCCATGATGATAAAAAGGAATCAAGCCCAAGACTTTGGTTACCCAAAGTCACCCAGCTGATAAGGGATAAAATCCAGCTTGGCCTAGCTCCATGCTCTCTTCTATCCACCTCTCTCCCCTGCCTCCTACTCTTGGCCTCGGAAAGGCTGGCTGCAGCTGGAAGGTGATCCTGGGAGGAAAGGGTCCAGGTTAATGTACAGATGGTGACCTCAAGGCCTAAGGGCAAACAACCAAGTTTTCCTGAAGAAGAAATTCTGCCCCAAGCATACAACATTAACTCCTGAGTACCCAGCCTGCCTGCCTGGCACATTTTTTAGACTTGCCAGCCCCCACAATCCTGTGAGCCAATTCCTTAAAATAAACATATGTAAAAATATGTAAATATAAAAAACCACATACATATTCTATTGGTTCTGTTTCTCTAAGAAACTCTGACTGATACCTCATTATTCATACTTATAACTAGATACACGATTTAGAATAAGGCCCTGGAGAGTACCCGCCTGGGCTGACAGCCTGGGGTGTGGCCATGCCCAGCAGTAGGAGAGCAGCTTCCTAATAGGCCAGGCATGATTCTAGGCCCTGGAAACAGAGAGCCTTTACAGAGTGTATATTCCAGCAAGGGAGACAGACATTCAATAAACCATTTCAGACTCAATTATCTGATTTCAGTGGGGGTTAAATACCACCGAAGAGAAATGTAGGACACCTAGATGAGATATAATGGGGGATGGAGGATGCTGATCAACAGGAGAAATCAGGAAGACTTCTCTGGGGAAGGGACACTGGGCCTAAGATCTGACAGCAGAAGAGAGGTGGGCTACAAAAAAAAAAGGGGGGGTTGGGGGTGGGGGAAGCATGTGTGAAAGCAAAGAGGCAAGGAGGAGATGGCCCCTTGGGAGAAGGAGAAAAGGCTTAAAAGGAGGTTGAGTAAAAATTAAAGAAAAAAAATTCTATGGAACTGCACAAGTCCTAAGTGAAACCACGGACTATTGTTAATAATATAATTATAAATATGCGCTTTCATCAATTGTAACATAGGTACCACACCAATGAAGGTATTCATATCAGGGCAGATAGGGAAGCCTTTACTTTCTGCATGATTGTTTTGTAAACCCATGGTTTCTTTCAGTTAAAAAAGAAAGGAGGTGGAGAGGGAGGCAGGTACCTTAACCTCGCAGGGCTTTGTGGACCAGGCTTCCACAGCTGGTTGAAGGGATCAAATCAGAAATGCTGCCAGGCCCCTGTAGCTCTAGATTTTAAGACTCTCTAGGCTGGGAACTCACACTAGAGGCACCCCTTTGCCATGCTGCCGACTTACCAGTGAAGGGAGTCTTCAGAGACTTGTTGTCTAGAAACTCCAGATGCTGCTGGATCCACTTGTAGTAGGAAGGAGAGGACCCAAGATCTATCAGCCGCAGAACTTCACAGCTGCCCTGGATGCAGCAAAGACACACACGGGAGAGTTAACCCAGCCCAGGTTTAGAGATGAGCTCTCTTGATTGCATCTTAGGCCAGTTTATTTTACTTGCTTAATGGGAGTGGTTTTAAGTTCTTTTCTCTTTTTTTTTTTCCCCCTCTATTATGAAAATGTTACCAACTAATAATAAAAAATTCAATTAGCTAAAGAGGCATGAGATTTAAATAATAATGCTGGCACTGGAGAAAAAAAATTCACCTACAGGACATCATTGGAACAATTGGTAAAGTTGATTATGGACTGTAGATTATAGTAGCAATGTTAAATTTCCTGATTTTGACAATTATTCTGTGGTTAATTTCTGATCTTAGAAAATAATTAAGTATATAGGTTAAATAAGTCTGATGAATGCTACATACTCTCAAATATTATTCAGGCAAAAAATATATATTAAAGCAAATGTGGCAAAATGTTAACAATTGGTGAATTTGGGACGAGGTTATACAAGAGTTCTTTGTACTACTCCTGCAACTTTTCTGTAAGTTTAAAATTATTCCAAAATTAAAAGTAAAAATAAAATACTCAAACTGGACAGAAGAACACAGAGAATGTTAAAACTATGCCACTAACCTCCAGAAACAACTAGTAGTAGCATTTTAGTGAACATTATGTCAAACTTTTCTCTATGAATATACAAACTGTTTACATACAATTTTTCATAACTGAGACAATTTATATAAAACAGACTTTTATAACTTTAACTCAATAATATACCAAGGTCATCTTTTCATATCAAATCATATGGTACTACATCATTGTTCTTAGAGTTATGTTCATTATAATTTATTAGAGTACGTTCACTACAATTTATTTAAAGTTAAAAATAAAGATCAGTTGAGCAAAAGAAGTCAGACACGAAGTGTACACACTGTATGATTCCATTTATATGAAGTTCAAGAACAGGCAAAAGTAATCTGTGGTGACAGACGTCAGAATAGTTGTTACGTTTGTGGGGGGATTTTGTTTGGGAAGGGGTACAAGGGAGCCTTCTGGGGTGCTCGAAATGTTCTTATCTTGATTTGGGTGATGGCTACACAAGAGCATACGATGTACAAATTCAGTTTAAGCTGTAAAGTTTAGATTTGAGTTCTTTACTGCATATTAAGTTATACCTCGAGAAAATATTTTTCAAGATTGATATTTAGTTGTTTCTAATTTATTGATATTACATATAACTCTTATTTTGTTCAGGACGGCAAAGTCCCCAGCCAAACAAAACAAAACAAAACTCACCACCTTCCCAGACTTTCCTGTTGTGGGGGTGGCAGTTATGCAGTCGGCCAATGAGATATAAGTGGAAGATTGCCAGATGAAACATGGTTGATACCTGTCTTTTGTCCTTCCCTCTGCCTGAAACTCACACGTGATGGCTGGAGGTAGAACTGCCATATTGTGACCATTAGGATGAAAGCCATAAACTATGAATGATAAGGGAAGAAGCTAGAAGGGGCTTGGGTATTTATTAACTTCCTAGATCAGCTATTCTAGCCCTGGACTGCTTAATTCTAGGCTACTGCATGAGAAAAATAAATCACTATTCATAAACCACGGCAAAGGTTTCTGTGATCTGTGGTGGAGAGCAATTTTAACTAATATTTTTGTACACATTTGTTAATGCCTATGGTGGTTATGAAAGCAGTTTTCAGAAATTCAAATTCTCCCAGGCACACTGCAGGAATGTACTTTTCCACCTTTTAATTAGGGATGGCTTTCCTACTTGCTTTGACCAATGAAATCTTAGGAAAGTGATTTGCCTTAGGAAAGGGGCTTTAAAAGCCAGTGCTTGACAAAATAAAGTGTCAATGGACAAAAAAAAAGTGTCAGTGGCTGAGAGATTCCAAACAGAGTCGAAAGGTCATCTTGGAGGTTATTCTTACACATTAAATAGATATCACCTTGTTAGTCAAGATGTAATGGAGAACCACCCTCCCCCTCTCTGCGTGGGACATGACTCCCAGGGATGTGTACCTTCCTGGCAACGAGGGACAGAGATCCTGGAATGAGCTGAGACTCAGCATCAAGGGATTGAGAAAAACCCTAGAATGAGCTGAGAATTAACATCAAGGGATTGAGAGAACCTTCTCGACCAAAGGGGGAAGAGTGAAATGAGACTAAGTGTCAATGGCTGAGAGATTCCAAACAGAGTCGAGAGGTTATCCTGGAGGTTATTCTTATGCATTA
>PVIY010052718.1:0-15050 GCA_004026745.1 Myrmecophaga tridactyla
TTCCAACATGAAAAAGTTAGAATGGGAATAGCCCAAACACCCCTAAAGGGTAGGAGAAAGATCAAAGGTGATGGTGGAGAAGATAGGGTTTAGCAAATGAATATGATTGCTGAATCATTATATTGATGTTTCTTTTAGTCTCCAGTATCTTGGAATAGCTAGAAGTGAAAACCTAAAATTGTGGAATTGTAACCCATACCAAACTCTGAAATCTGTTCTACAACTTATTGTTGCACTGTGCTTTGAAATTTATTGCTTTTTTGTATATATGTTACTTTTCACAAAAAGAAAAAGTCGATTGTGATGATAAATGCACAGCTATATGATGTATTGTGAACCACTGATTGTACATTTTGGACGATTACATGGTGTATGAATATATAGTATATATCAATAAAAAATGCTAAAAATATAATCAAAGAGATAGCGCACCTTTCATTTAAACAAGGTCCTTCCAGACTAAAAATAGATAATAAACATTTATTTTTAATGCAATTTTATTGAGATATATTCACATACCATACAAACCATCCAAAGTATACAATCACTGATTCACAGTGTCATTGCATGGTTGTACGTACAGACCCCTGATCAATTTTAGAACATGTTCATTACTCCAGAAAAGAAATATAAAGAAAAAAGAAAACCCAAATCTTCCCCTGTCCTTTATCCGCCCCCCACATTATTGCCCCATAGTATTGATGTGGTACATTTGTTACTGTTGATGAAAGTATTTAAAAAATATCACTGATAACTATAGTCCATAGTTTGCAATAGGTACATTTTCCCCATTTACCCCTCTAGTATAAACTCCTTATAATAGTGTCTTACATATGCTAGAAAGATTTCGTTTAAATGAAAGGTGCGCTATCTCTTTGATGATATTTTTTAGCATTTTTTATTGATATATACTATATATCCACACACCATATAATCGTCCAAAATGTACAATCAATGGTTCACAATACATGGTATAGCTGTTCATTAAATAATCTTTTTATAATTGTACAGTTAAAAATGGACATTGTCCAACACAAGATTCACTGTGTTATACATTCCCATGCTTTAACCTCCAGCTTTCTTTCTAGTGACATATCTGACACCAAACTACCCCTTTCCACTACATTCACTCATGATTCTGTGCTGTTGATTATTTTCCCAACAACACATCGTCACCTCTATCCATTTCGAAACGTTTAAAGTCGACCTAGTTAAACATTCTGCACGTATTAAGCAATCACTGCCCATTTATTTAACCTCAGTCTATATCCTGGTCATCTATATTCTATATTTTGTGTCTATGAGTTTACAAATTATAATTAGTTTATATGAGTGACATCATACATATTTGTCTTTTTGTGTCTGGCTTACTTAATATAATGTCCTCAAGTTTATCCATGTTATTGCATGCTTCAGGACTTCATTGTTTTGTTTTTTTTTTAACATTTTAAACTTTTTATTTTAAAGCAATCTGAAGCTTATGGGAAAGTTGTAAGGAAAATACAAAAAACTTAACCAATTTTTTACATCTGCCACATTTAACTTTGCCATCCTCTCTCTTTCTTCACATATATATTATTTTTTCCTGAGTCATCTGACAGTAATTTATATGTATATAAATTTATATGTATATATAAAATATATATATATAGGACAGATATATATGTCCTCCTCCCTATCATCGGGTAATTTGTAGATACGATGCTCATTTCCTTTATTCTTTTTTAACTTTTATTGAGGTATCTTCATGCACTATATAGTCCATGCAAAGTGTACAATCAGTGGCTCTCAATATCATTACATAGTTGTGTATTCATCACCATGATCATTTCTAGAACAGTCCTATCACTACAGAAAGAGGAAAAAAAAAAAAGAAAAAACTCATACATCCCATACTCCTTACCCCTCTCTGCCATTGACCATTGATATTACAATCTACCCCGATTTTTTTTTTTTTACCTCTGATCCTCCCATCCCATTATTTAATTATTTTTCTCTCTTTATTTTTTCACTCGTCTGTCCATAGCATGGATAAAGGGAGCGCCAGCCACAAGGTTCTCATGATCACATGGTCACATTGTAAAAGCTAAAGAGTTGTACAGTCATCTTCAAGAATCAAGGCTACAGGACTAGAGCTCAGCAGTTTCAGGTACTTCCCTCCAGCCACTCCAATGCACCAAAAACTAAAAAGGGACATCTATATAATGCCGAACAATAACCTCCAGGATAACCCCTTGACTCTGTTTCAAATCTCTCAGCCACTGACACTTTATTTTGTCTCATTACTCTCTTCCCCATTTTGCTCAAGAAGGCTTTCTCAATCCCATGATGCTGGGGTCTCAGCTCATCCCCAGGAATCCTGTCCTACATTGCCTGGGAGATTTATACCCCTGGGAGTCATGTCCCATGGAGGAGGGGAGGGCAGTGAGTTCACCTGCTGCGTTGGTTTAGAGAGAGAGGCCACAAAAGTGATTTTGTGAGCAACAAAAGTGATTTTCTGGAGGTGACTTTTTTTTTTTTTTACATGGGCAGGCACCAGGAACCGAACCCGGGTTCTCTGGCATGGCAGGCAAGCGTTCTTGCCGCTGAGCCACCGTGGCCCACCCTTAGGCCTAATTATGAGGAGGCTTAGCTTTTCCTTTGCAGGAATAAGTTTCAGAGGAACGAACCCAAAGATCGAGGGCTAAGCATATTGAATTGGTTGTCTCCACTGCTTGCAAGAATATAGGGAATTCCCCAGATGGGGAAGTTGAATATTTCTTCCTTTCTCCCCAGTCCCCCAAGAGGACTTCACTTTTTATTATCTACCCAAATTACTCTGGGATGTATCAGGGCATCATACTAATTGGTACAAACCAACAAGATCTTACTACCTATTCAAGATTCTATGTAATTATGGTGTTCAAATAAACTACCCATAAAGTGAAATTAGATGATGTACTACCAAAAATAGAAATTTTGCACCAAATAGACATCTGTGCCTTTGGAGTCTCACACAGAAGTTGAAGTTTCAAAATATGGATATCATCCTTTACCTTGTATTCTGATTTACCTTAGTCCTATCCAGGTCAGCTTCATTCATCTCTAGACGAAGTGTGATCACTTTTTCAATAGTTGCAGATTGGGATACTGCTGACTTTCATAGCTTCAGAGCTCTAACTCTGAGTCTCAGGTGTCACACAAATACTCGAAGTTCCAGCGAATAACTAGGTTACACACAAATAGTGTCTCAGAATTTAGAAATAACACTTACAACTCTAGAATAGATGAGACTGCTGTAAGAGCTTACAATCTATGGAGCTTTACGATAGGCCCCAACCTGATAACCCATGCTTTTGACTTCAGTTCTCCGAGTTTGTATATTATAGTTAGCGTATATGAATGAAGCATGATAATATTTAACTTTTCGTTTTTGACACTTCATTCAACATATTGTCCTCAAGTTTCATTCACCTAGTTGCATGCCTCACAACTTCATTCCTTCTTGCAGCTGCTCAGTAGTCCGTTATATGTATACACCACAGTTCCCCCTTCCATTCCTCAGTCGTTGTACCCTTAGGCCACCAACATATTGCCAATTGCAAACACTGCCACCCACAAACACCAGTGTGAAAATGTCCATTGATATCCCTGCTCTCAATTCCTCCAGGTATATAATAGCAAAGGGGTTGCAGGATCAGATGGCAACCCTACCACACTGACCTCCAGAAGGGTTGCATTGCTCTACTTCCCCACCAACAGTAAATAGGTACATCTCTTTCTCCACATCTTCTCCAGCACTTGTGTCTCTGTTCTGTTTTTTTTTTCTTTGCATGGGCAGGCACCAGGAATTGAACCCGGGTCTCTGGCATGGCAGGCAAGAACTCTGACTGCTGAGCCACTGTGGCCTGCCCTCTGCCCATTTTTAAACTGTTTTATTTGCACATCATACAATCAAACCTAAGTAAAAAAATCAGTGGTTCGTGGTATAATCACATAGCCATGCCTTCAGCACCACAAGTTGTATAAGGACATTTCCTTTCCATCCGCAAAGAATCCCATACATGCCCCCCACAACCCTCACTTGTTGATGTTGTTTTGCCATAGTGACTTTGTTATATTTAGTGGAAGCATATTACAATGTTACTGCTGACTATAGACCCTAGCTTTCATTGATTGTATTTTTTCCTGTATACCATCCCATTTTCAACACCTTGCAATGTTGACATTCATGTGTTCTCCTTCATGCAAAAACATTCTTATATTTGTACATTTAATCACCATCATTGTCCACTCTAGGCATTCCTAAGCTATACCATCTCAGTCTTTATCCTCTATCTTTCCTTGCTGGTGTCATATGTGCCCCCAGCCCTTCTCCCTCATACTCACACTCAGCTTCATTCAGTATACTTATATTATTGTGCTACCTTTCAGATAGTATTGTGCTATCCATTTCTGGATCTTTACAATCAGTCATGTTGAACATTCTGTGTTCCTTTAGCACCATATGCCCAATCTCCACCCTCTTTCTATCTCCTAATAACCTGTGTTCTTAACTTTAACTCTCAAAGTTCACTCATTAATGCTAGTTCATATTAGTGAGACCATACAGTGTTTGTCCTTTTCACTGAGCATAATGTCCTCAAGGCTCATCCACATAGTTACATGCTTCAAAACTTTATTCTGTCTTACAGCTGCGTAATATTCCATCGTATGTATACACCACAGCTTGTTTAACCACTCGTCTGTTGATGGACATTTGGGCTGTTTCTATCTCGTGGCAATCGTAAATAATGCTGCTATAAACATTGGTGTGCAAATGTCCATTCGTGTCCTTGCCCTCATGTCCTCTGAATATATACCTAGTAATGGGTTTGCTGGATCATATGGCAATTCTATACTTAGCTTCCTGAGGAACCCCAAACTGCTTCCCAGAGCAGGTACACCAGTCTACATTCCCACCAACAGTGGATAAGTGTGCTTTTTTCTCCACATGCTCTTCAGCACTTGTTGTTTTCTGTTTTTTTGATAATGGCCATTTGAGTGGGTGCAAGATGATATTTCATTGTGGTTTTGATTGGCATTTCCCTAATAGCCAGGGAAGTTGAGCATCTTTTCATATGCCTTTTAGCCATTTGTATTTCCTCTTCTGAAACGTGTATATTCATGTCTTTTTAAAAAAATATTTTCATTGAGAAATCTTCACACACACACACAGTCCCTACATGGTGTACAATTAATGGCTCACAATATCATCACATAGTTGTGTATTCTGATATCACCATGATCGTTTTTAGAACACTTGCATCACCCCAGGAAAATAAATAAAAAAGAAAAAAACCTCATATATCCCATACTCCTTACCCCTCCCTTTCATTGACCACCAGTCAATTTACCCAATATTTTACCTTTAATCCTCCCATATTATTTGGTTTTTATCCTTATTTTTTTACACCTGTCCATACCTTAGATAAAAGGTGCATCAGACACAAGGTTTGCACAATCATACAGTCACATTGTAGAAGCTCTATTATTAGACAATCGTCTTCAAGAATCAAGGCTACTGGAACACACAACAGTTTCCGGTACTTCCCTCCAGCCACTCCAATACATCATAACCTAAAAAGGGATATCTATATAATGCATAAGAATAACCTCCAGGATAACCTCTTGATTCTGTTTGAAATCTCTCAGCCACTGAAACTTTATTTTGTCTCATTTTTCTGTTCCCTCTTTGGTCAAGGCTTTCTCAATCTCATGATGCTGGGTCCCAGCTCGTCCCAGGAGTCCTGGCCTAGTTGCCAGGCAGATTTACACTGCTGGGAGTCAAGTCTTACGTAAGGGGGAAGGCAGTGAGTTCACCTGCTGAGTTGGTTTAGTCTATTCATGTCTTTTGCCCGTTTTAAAATTGGGTTGTTTGTCTTTTTGTTGTTGAGTTGTAGAATCTCTTTATATGTTCTGGATATTAAACTTTTATCTGGTACGTGGTTTTCAAATACTGTCTCCCATTGTGTAGGCTGCCTTTTTACTTTCCTGACAAAGTTCTTTGATGCACAAAAGTGTTTAATTTTGAGGAGCTCCCATTTATCTATTTCTGTTTTCACTGTTCACGCTTTGGGTGTATGATCTAGGAAACCACCTCCTATCACAAGATTTATGTATGTCCTTATAGTTTCTTATAAAAGTTCTATGGTCTTAGCTCTAATGTTTAGATCTTTGAGTTAGTTTTTTAAAAGGTGTGAGATATGGATCCTCTGTCCTTCTTTTGCATATGGATATCCAGTTCTCCAAACAATAAATAAGAAGCATATATTGAGAGGCTTCTCTGTCCCAATTGGGGTGGCTTGACTGCCTTATCAAAGATCAGTTGTCCGTAAATGAGAGCATCTATTTCTGAACACTCAATTCGATTCCATCCATCAGTATATCTATCTTTATGCCAGTACTATGCTTTGTTTTAACCACTGTGGCTTTATAGTATAAAGTCAGCAGACATGATGCCTCCCACTTCATTTTTCTTTTTCAAGGTGTTTTGGGCTATTCGATGTCCCTTACCCTACAAATAAAATTGATAATTAGTTTTTCCATTTCTCCAAAGTTGTCTATTGGAATTTTGATTGGTACTGTACTGAATCTGCAGATCAGTTTGGGGTATACTTGACATCTTAATGACATTTGGTCTTCCAATCCATGAGCACAAAATGTCTTTCCATTTGTTTAGATCTTCTTTGAATTATTTTAGCAACATTTTGTTGTTTTCTATGTATAAGTCCTTTACAACCTTGGTTAAGTTTATTCCTAGACATCTTATCCTTTCAGATGCTATTGTAAATGGAAAATTTTCCTTGATTGCCTCCTCAGATAGCTCATAAATAGTGTATAGAAACACCATTGATTTTTCTTTTTTTTTTAGGTGCATGGTCCGGGAATTGAACCCGGGTCTCCAGAATGGAAGGCGAGCATTCTGCCACTGAACAACCAGTGCAGCCACTATTGATTTCTGTGTTGATCTTGTATCCTGCCACTTTGCTGAACTCATTTATTAGCACGAGTAGATTTTCTGTCGTTTCTTCAGGATTTTCTAAATATAGGATGTGGTAACCCAAGGGTTGGGACTCCCTCCCTTAGGGGAAGAGAAAAAACAAACAAACAGAGCTTTAAGCACATAGCAGCCTGCGTGACCAGAACACAGGCCAGAAGGAGACATGTCTCTCCGGAGGAGGAAAAAATGGTCAAGCTACTTAAACAGACCTTTTGAAACTTCTTTGAATGATTGTATATCCTGTATATTTAAAGAAATCTTGAAATGTACTATTAGAAAATAGCCTCATAAGCCTCTGCCATGAGTGCACCCAGGACTTGCCTCAGCATCCCCCGAGAGCACCGCCTAGAGTCCCTCCGAGAGTGCCGCCTAGAGCGCCCCCTAGACTGTCCGCCTAAAGCACCCCCTAGGTGCCCGCCTAGAGCGCCCCCTAGATCGTCCACCTAGAGCGCCCCCTAGAGTACCCGCCTAGAGCGTCCCCTAGAGCTTTTCCAAGAGCGCCCCCTGGAACACCGCCCTCCATGGGGTGCAGAGCTGCCTGTAAACCCTCTGGTGGGCGGTGTGCGGTGGGCGGCAAAGCCCCCTCCGCCCACCCACCCGCACCCCCCACAGACGCTGCTGCACCTCCTCACTGAGCGAATAACCGCCGGCACTGCCTCTCCAGGGGCTGCCACCGGGACTGGTGAGCAGCGGCCAGGGGAACTACATGCTCCGCTACCTGCCGGCGCTGGCCCATGCCTGCTTCAGTGGCAACATCGAGCTCTTCCTCTTCTTCAGCGGCGCCCTGAAAAAGACCCAGCTGCGCCAGAGGGTCAACCGGCAACGCAAGGAGCACCAGTAGGCGCAGCAGCTCGTCAGCCCCGTGCGGAACAAGGGCACGCCGCCTCCCGAGGTCTGGTTCCTGCCGCGGGTCTGCGTGGCCCGCTGCTTCAACCTGGCGCTCATCCACTTCCACGTCAGGGTTGCAGAGAGCATTGAGGATCATCATCCAGAAGTCATTGGTTTGTGCAAATAATGTGTTTTCCACGGCTGGGTTGCATATGATTCTGATTATGAATTGTGCAACACACCCTACTATTTCAGTGCCCGTGCCCTAAAACTGAGCTGAAACGGGAAGTCTCACTATAAGCATGAAGTTGCTGAGAAACTTTCCTATTTTTTGCTGCCCTATTGGGTAATCACATTCTACCTGATGAAGATTTAGTTTCTCTTCTTTGGAGTTTACTTGGTCTAGAAGATCCACTAACTTCACTGAAGATACAGGCTCACCAGCTAGTTTTGACACCTTGCCATGTAGTGACCAAAGCTGTCGCTGTCTAAGTCTATAATATTCAGGGTACCACTGATTTGGATGCCATAGCTAAAGAAGTTTTCCAGCAGTCACAGTCTAGAACAGATGACAAAGCCATTCAGTTTAAGAGAGCAACTGAATTCAGCAACCAGTAAGCCAATATCATTTCAACCACATTACTTAACCAGACCAAATCAGTTTGGAATGCCTGCGATAGTGCCACCATATACTCCCCATCAGATGCTCTCTACAAGCAAACCCTGTGCCCCCACCCCTGCAGATACCTAGCCCAGGTGGTGCTTGGGGTCAGGGCCCACACCCATACAGCCTCTCTGAGCTGGCTCTCACTTTGGATGCAAGTGGACAGAATCTGACTGAGTAGAACAACGTAGTAATATTGCTCACGGAGGAAAACACACCCCATTATATGAACAGTCCTCTTGGATAAACCCAGCTCAGAGTGGGAGTCCCAATTATGTGGACTCAACTTACTTTCCTGGTTCTTCTACACCATCCTCTTCAAGTAATGATGAAGGCAATGGAGGAGCTACAAACCATATCAGTGGGAATGAAATTGGCCTTGAGAAGACAGGAAGCCACTCAGAACCTGAAGCATGCGGAGACCCAGAAGACCAAACAAAGGCAGAGGGTTTGTTCACTGCCTCTTCCAGAAGCCAGATAGTGGAAGGAAAAGGGAGCCAGATTGGCACTGTCCAGCCAATCCCCTGCTTTCTGCCTGTGCCCACCAGGAACCACATGAGCACCCTGCCCCTCCGTTACTCCCGGTTGCCACTGAAGTGTTGAGAGTCGCAGAGCACAGGCACAAGAAGGGGCTCATGTACTCCTACATCTTCCATATCCTGATGAAAGGTGAAATAAAAATTTCTGTTTCTATTGAAGATGAAGCCAAAAAAGACCTGTCTCCTGCTGCTAGGCAATACAGGCCAGTCCATCAGCATGTTTATGGAGCCCTGCTAGTTTGGCAGAAAGAAAACCGAGAGACTTGCTTTTAGAAGGAATAGACTTCCACCAGAATTTTCAGCAATGATAATTTTTAAATGGGCAGCTTACAAAGGAAAGTCTTCTCCAACCCCAGAACTGGTTGAAGCTCTTGCCTTCAGGGATTGGACCTGCTCCAACCTGAAAAGACTATGGCTGGGGAAGGCAGTGGAGGACAAGAACCGTAGGATGGGAGCCTTCCTGGCCTGCATGAGGTCAGACACACCAGCCATGCTCAACCCAGCAAACGTGCCCACCCACCTCATGGTGCTCTCTTGTAGCCTACAGTATATGGTGCAGTGGCCAGGGGTGCAGATATTGTGGCACCAGGCACTCAGTGCCTTCCTGGCTCAGGCATTGTCCCCCAGGCTTTATGAGTTGGGTCACCTGCAGGAGCTCAAGATTGAGAACCTAGATCCCCAAGGGATTCAGCTGTCAATCCTGTTCGTGAGTGGAGTGCACATGATCCTGTTTGCAAATAATACATGCAGACAGCTGATCTCATGGGAGCACTGCTGTCCCTGGATGTACATTGATACCCAGCTCTTCCAGTCCAGCCTTCTCAAAGCCAGCCAGGAGAAGACCCCACTCATTGACCTCTGTGATAGTCAGGGTAAACCTCCTTGTGCTGATTCAGCAGAAGAAGTGGCAAAAAAACTGGAGCCGAAGTCCTCTGCCATGTCTTCAGACGGTGCCCTGGCTGAGAATGGAGTGATGGTGGAGGAGAAGCCAGCTGCCCAGATGAATGGAAGTGCAGGAGATGCCAGGGCTTCCAACCCATCTGAAAGTGCCCATAGAGCCAGAGACCTTTGGAGATGCAAAAGGAAGGTGCCTCCGGGGAAGCCTTATGAAATGAGGAGAGAAAGCGAGCAGATGTTGCCATGTGCCTTCCCAGCTGAGAGAGGTGTCCAGAACCCAAAGACCCCAGCAGATGCCAGCACGTGACTTACCAGCTGATAGAGCTGTTCCAAACAGCATCAACCTTTCTTGAGTGAAGGTAACCTCTTGTTTATGCTCTAATTTGAACATTTTCATGACCTTAGAACTGTAAACTTGCAACTTAATGAATTCCCATTTTAAAAGCTATTCCATTTCTGGCATATCGCATTCTGGCAGCTTAACAAACTAAAACAGGAGGTAATCAAGACAAAAATTCCATTTACAATAGCAGTTAAAACAATCAAATATCTAGGAATAAATTTAACCAAAGATGTAAAGGACTTGTACACAAAATACTACAAAACATTACTAAAAGAAATCGAAGATGACCTAAATAAGTATAAAGACATTTCATGTTCATGCATTAGAAAGCTAACGGTTATTAAGATGTCAATTCTACCCAAAATGATCCACTGATTCAATGCAATATCAATCAAAATTCCTACAACCTATTTTGCAGAAATGGAAAGGCTAATTATCAAAGTTATTTGGAAGGGTAAGGGGCCTCAAATAGTAAAAGCATCGTGAAAAAGAAGAATGCAGTGGGTAGACTCATACTTCCTGACTTTAAAGCATATTTTCACTGTAGTAAAAGCAGCAAGGTACTGGCATAAAGAGAGACAAAGTGATCAATGGAATCGAATTGAGAATTAACAAATAGATCCTCAGATCTATGGTCAATTGATCTTTGATAAGAAATAAATTTGATAAGGCCCTCAGACCCGCCCAACTGGGACAGGATAGTCTCTTCAATAAACGGTGTTGGAAGAAGTGGATAACAATAACCAAAAAATGAACAAGGACTGCTATCTCACATCCTGTTAAAAAAAAAAAAAGAACTCCAAATGGATCAAAGACCTACATATAAGAACCAATACCATAAAAAACTCCTAGAAGAATGTATAGGAAAACATTTTCAAGACCTAGTGATAGGTGGTAGTTTCTTAGACTTTGCACCCAAAGCACAAGCAAGAAAAAAGAGAGAGATACATGGGACCTCCTCAAAATGGAATACTTCTACGCTTCAAAGAACTTTGTCGGAAGGATGAAAGGACAACTAACTCATGGGAGAAAATATTTGGAAACTACATATCTGATAAGGGCTTGATGTCTCATATATATAAAGAAATCTTTCAACTTAACAAAAAAAAACACAATTAAAAAGTAGGGGAAAATTTCATAATATTCAGTAAATTTTTTTACTAATCCCTTTTGCCCTCAACTGTGCTTTGTGTTTCCCAATCCAGAGACCTTCTGCTTTATTCTTCCCAAAACTTATACCTCCAGTTTTCTGCAAGGATGAAGGACTGGCTGGTGCCTGGTTCCATAGTTAGGGAAGGGATCTTAGAATATGATTCTCTCTCTCTCTTCCTCTTACTTCGCACCTTCCTTTCTCTCTCTCCAAGAAAGCCATCGCAACCCATTTTATTATTTTATAAAGGAATAAAAGGAAACATGATGTTTTCTCTGGAGGCTTGTTGAAAAATCAGTAAACAGTTAATTATCTGAACAGTGAATAAAAAAGTATTTGCAAAGCCCCCTTGGGGGAATGGCGAGAAAGGGGGAAAACTCAACTTCTCCAAGTGGAGAATTCTTGATATTCTCACAAGTAGTGGGGACAACCAAAGCAACAGGCGGAGCCCTCAATCTGGGGGGTTATTCATATGAAACTTAACCCTGCAAAGGATAGGCTAAGCCTACTTAAAATTAAGCCTAAGAGTCACCCCAAGAGAACCTCTTTTGTTGTTCAGATGTGGCCTCTCTCTCTCTCAGCCAACACGACAAGCAAACTCACTGCCCTCCCCCTCTCTACATGGGACATGACTCCCAGCGGTGTGGACCTTCCTGGCAACGTGGGACAGAAATCCTAGAATGAGCTGGGACTCAGCATCAAGGGATTGAGAAAGCTTCTTGACCAAAAGGGGGAAGAGAAAAATGAGACAAAATAAAATGTCAATGGCTGAGAGATTTCAAACAGAATCGAGAGGTTATCCTAGAGGTTATTCTTATGCATTAAATAGATATCGCCTTTTTTAGTTAAGGTGTAATGGAGACATTGGAGGGAACTGCTTGAAAATGTAGAGCTGTGTTCCAGTAGCCATGTTCCTTGAAGATGATTGTACAATTATATAGCTTTCATAATGTGACTGTGTGATTGTGAAAACCTTGTGTCTGATGCTCCTTTTATCTACTTTATGGACAGATGAGTAAAACATATGGATTAAGAATAAATAAATAATAGGGGGAACAAATGTTAAAATAAATCTAGTAGATTGAAATGCTAGTGATCAATGAAAGGGAGGGGTAACGGGGATGGTATGCATGTTTTTTTTATCTGTTTTCTTTTTATTTCTTTTTCTGAATTGATGCAAATGTTCTGAGAAATGATCTTTTTTTCATGATGATGAATATACAACTATGTGATGATAATGTGAGTTATTGATTATATATCAAGAATGGAATGATCATATGGTAAGAATGTTTGTGTTTGTATAGTGTTTTGCTGAATAAAAGAAAAGGTTGATTATACCAGATAGTAATTAAAATCATAGAACTTAAAATCTAAAAAAAAAAAAAAAACAACCAGTAGCCAAAACATATGAATAGACATTTTTCCAAAGAGGAAATACAGATGGCTAAAAAACACATGAAAAGATACTCAGCTTCATTAGCTGTTAGGGAAATGCAAATCAAAGCCACAATGAGATATCATCTCACATCTTCTAGAATGGCTGCTATTAAATAAACAGAAAGCTACAAGTGCTGGAGAGGATGTGGTGAAGTAGGAACATTATTCACTGCTGGTGGAACTGTAAGATGGTACAGCCATTTTGGAGGATGGTTTGGCGGCTCCTCAGGAAACTAAGTCTAAAGTTGCCTTACAATCCAGCAATCCTGCTATTCGGGACAAACTCAGAAGATCTGAAGACAGTGATGCGAACAGACATTTGCACACTGATGTTCTTAGCAGCCTTATTCACAATTGCCAAAAGATGGGAACAACCCAAGTGTCCATCCACAGGTGACTAGATAAACAAAATGTGGACCGTACACCACGATGGAGCACTATTCAGCAGTCAAAAGAATGAAGTCCTGGAGCATGTGACAATGCAGATGAACCTTGAGGACATTAAGTGAAATAAGTTGGATACAAAAGGACAAATAGTGTATGATCTCACCGACATGAATTAATTATAATATGTAAACTCACAGACATAAAATATAGAATAGTGTTTACCAGGACAAAGAGTGAGGATAAAGATTGGGAAGTGATTGCTTAGTGTGTGCGGAATGTCTAAGTAGGTCGAATTTAAATGTCTGGAGATGAACAGAGGTGATGGTGGCACCTCACTGTGAGCAGAGTTAACAGAACTGAACTGCGGGTGGATGTGGTGGAAGGACAAAGTTCAGAGCCATGTACGTCACCAGGAGGAAAGTTGGAGGCTAAAACATGGGCATGTGTGACAGAGAATCTTGTGGACTGTGACCGTGATTAACTTCACAAATATTAAAAAGCTCTTTTATGAACTAGAACATGTGTATGTCACTATTACAAGACGTTAATAATAAAGGAGTATATGGGGAAAATGTTCCTATTGCAAACCATGGACTGTGGTTAACAGTTGATATTTTTTTTTTTAATTTTTTTTTTAATTTGCATATGGGCAGGAGGCACCAGGGATCGAACTCCAGACCTCCAGCACGGCAGGTCGGAGCTCTGCCTGCTGAGCCACAGCAGCCGCCCAACAGTTGATATTTTAAAATTGTTTCATCAACACTAACAAATGCACCACACCAATGTGATGGGTCAATAACGGGGACGGGGTGGTGGTAAGGGGTATAGGAGGATTTGGGTTTTCTTTCTGTTTTTATTTCTTTTCTGGAGGAATGAAAATGTTCTAAAATTGATCATGGGGCTGGACGCACAGCTATGTGATGAACCGTGAGCCACTGAACGTAAAGTCCAGACACATTCATGGGAACGTATCCCATGTATCCCATATATAGGAATGTATGGGTGGGAATATAGCTCAATAAAATGGAAAAAAAAAAAACAGCACATCTATTTATGCCTACTTGCCCAAAATAGATTCCTAAGTGCTTGGTGAAAATAGGAATAAATTGGAAGACACTGTAGAGATAGCCCGTGTCTCCAAGCTCGGGTGAAAGCAAACCCCTGGCCCTTCTCAGGCTGTCTGTGGTGACAGAGTGACACCTGTTGACCCAGACCTGAGTTCTAACCCTGACATATCATTTCCTATCCTTCCCTGATTACCCCGAAATGACTGAAACCTGGGAGAATTGTGTGAAGGCACTGCCTCATTTTGTGAGTTGGTAAATTGGTGTCAGTTCCCTAAAGAACATTTAGTAAAATAAACTGTGAGAGTGGCCAGGTTAAGGGCAGTGACCCCATGGTGACTGCTGCAGAATGGAAGAGCATGTTGGGGTAGCTGCAGGACCCACAGCTCACCACAGAAGAACCACATATGCTCTGCCTGGTCCAAACGCCCAGCAGATCACACTGGATAAAAATTGCTGGAAAGTTCGTTGACCCTGAGAAGGGGCATTGTTCTCTTTCAAATGCTAAGTGAAATGCCCCGGATGGAGCTGCTGTTTTGGTGCTTGTGCCATCCTGGATTGGCCTTGATGACTGGCACATTCACCCACACGATGGTCCCCTTACCCAGGAATGGTAAATACCATGACCGAGGGAGTCCCTTTTGCACAGGCACTCGCTGTGACCTTAGTTTTGTAAAGTCAAGGAATAGTCTGAGAAGGCTTATTACTTTTTTTTTCAGC
>PVIY010052719.1:0-15053 GCA_004026745.1 Myrmecophaga tridactyla
TTTTGTGCCCCAACCATAATCCCCACACATGCACACGCACGCGCGCGCACACACACACATCTTACTGGGCAGCAGATTCCTTTCACCTCTAAAAGATTCAAACCTAAAAGTGAGACACAGTTTGAAGTGAGTAAGCTACATTACAGGCACCCTGTGTTATGTAAATTGGAGTTTAAGCATCCAATTGTGATGCAAATCAATTTCTGAAAGAAAATAGTTTAAAAGCCACATTTCCCTAAAGCCTGCTCAAGGGCTGAGCCTTAATGTAATTATCGAAACTATTCAGCTCATCATGGAAATATTTTGTGGGAATGGTAGTGCAGGGTCAGGGCCTTTGGTTTACACCCAGAGCAGGTGGCGGGGCTGAGCTGAGCTCTCACAGGCTGCTCGGCCAGTCCCTCGGGGGCCACTTCTAGCAGAAGAAAGGGGCGGTGGGGTGAGGCAGGGCAGCCTGCAGGGGAGCAGGGTCCTGGTTTTTTCAATAACCTTGGGGATTTTTGTGCTGTGGTCCAGAGTCAATGCAACACCGTGACCACGTCTGCAGCATGGAGAAATCCCGTTTCTTGGAAAGGAAAGATCCCCCCACCTGCTGTTATTACTTCTATTATTAGGTTTAAAGTGAACCATTAACTATGGGCTCCAGCTAACACAGGGGGACCTACTCTCTAAATGGAGCCCCACAGCTTGTGCAAGTGTTGTCCTTTCCACCCCAAATCCCTTCCCTGCACAGCCCCCACTTTTTTTTTCTGCATGGGGAGGCACCAGGAACCGAACCCAGGTCTCTGGCATGGCAGGTGAGAACTCTGCCACTGAGCCACCCCAGACCCACACCTGGTTGAACAAGGTGTTCTAGTCTTTTCTAGTCTTTAAAGAGCTCCAGGTGCAGTGGGGGGCAGGGCGAAGGGCACAGAAGGACAAACAAAGACATAGGAGGCTAAGAACCCATGATGGAGAGGAGGGCGGGTGCCGAGCTGCAGTGAGGATGGGATACGGGGGAGGGCAGGCAGCATCTTAGTCTTAGAGGTGACCCAGGCTGGGCCAGGCCGTGGGACAGGCACTCGGGGCAGAGTGGAGGCAAAGGCCAAGCCATCTGAGAAGGTGGGGCTCGTGCTGGGGACTGCAGGAGGCTGGAACAAGGGAGGATGGATTTGGCGGGACCATTTAGGAGACACTGGTGGGGATGGAGAGAAGGTGCAGGATGTGAGTGAGGCTGACGGGAGTGGATTTTCCAGACATGTTGACTTGAGGCTGCGGACAGTGGGCTCCTGCCATGCCTGGAGTTAGGATTCCTTTCCTCTTACATGCACCTACCTGCACCCCGTTGCACCATCTCCCTTTTGCAGCTGAAGCATCAGTTACAAGCCCCAGCTAGACCTCTGGGTATCACCCCATCCTGCATGGACTCTCTTTCAAATCCCGCCTGCATGTTCTCGGGGCTTCTATACTCCCACCCGCAGATCTGACGCTGACCTCATGATGGATCCACCATTGGAAAAGCACTGGATTTACTGGCACATAAAATACAAAAACAACAACAGCGATGACCAAAAGCCAGAAAAAAAAAAAACACAAACAAACAGAAATGGCTTTCAAGTGCTGTTAGCTGGTCCTTACACAGCGGAACGCGGGGTGGAAGAAAACAAAGTATTCCGGTGATAGCTGTCTCCAGGGCCCCTCTTGTGGTTTACAAAAGTTTGTGATGAATGTACAGCGTGTCTCCAAGGTCTCCCTGGCATCCCTCCCATCCTCCCTGTTCGCATCAGCACTTGTTAAAATAGCAGACCCTCCCGAAGCAGACGAGATGAGATTGCTACTTGATGTGAGCAGATGCTGTATGTCAGCAGTGCAAAGGCACCGGTGGGACGAGAACATGCCATCATAAAAACACTGTGCTTCTGGGAATCCAGACGTGACTGCCCTGTGGAGAAAGGAGCAATCCATTCTGCACAGTTCAAGAGGGCAGAGCAAGCCCTGACAGATAGAAGTTGGGGGTGGGGTGGGGTGGGGAAGGCTTCTGCCTAGAAGAATTTTTTAACAATTCAACAGCAAAACATCCTCGACAAAAGACAGTGCTGCACTGCGGAGCCGTGCACGGATCCTCACAGGTGATGCTCAAGCAGAGACTGGATGACTGCTGTCTATTCAAGACACTGCAGACAGAAATCACGTGCCGGCCAGAAGAAGAGGCCGGGACACATCACCAAGGGTTGCAGGAGGGTCTATGATTCTAAGAATACATAGTTGCCTCTGTCCAGTGAGAATGCCAAGGGCCTGTCTGGACTCACGGGTTCTTCCGAGCCGGCCCTCAAATCCCACCCCACCCATCATCTTCTGGAAGTCCTCGTGGGCTGGGTCCAGGGGAAGGGATCCCATTCGCTGAGTGGGGTGGGGGTTTGCTGCTCCGTTTGCCGAGTTTCCAATCTGGTCCCCATATGGCAGGAGACCAGCTTCTGTGATGCATGTCTCTAGACTGCCCAGTTTGGGAGAACAGATGCTGTGGGTCAGACCAGCAGCCACACATTTCTGGGAAATAACACTCAGTGCCTGGGACAGAAAGCCATAAAACACTCTGGAGGCCAGACAGGGAAAAAAGCAGGGCCACAGAGAATGGGCAGGTTTACTGTCAAATGCCAGGCTGAAGCTGCGGGGCCAAAGGAGGGCAAGGGGCCCGAGCCTCAGGGGCTCTTCCTCTTCTGTGATGCATCCATTCAACAAAAAGCTACTGAAGGCCTCCTATGTGGCAGGCACGGTTCTAAGCAATGGGGCTGCAGGCAGGAATAAAAACACAAAACCCCTCTCCTGGTGGAGCTTAGATTCTAGGGATCTCTGAGGTCTTGCCTGCCAGAACGAAGAAAAGTAAACTAACATTGATTGCCCAGGGGGTTGGCATCCTTGTCTCAAAGGGTTTTCTCAACAATCCCAAGAAGTAGGTTATGATCTCCACTTTTAGAATGTGTGGAAAATGAGGGTCACTCAGTGACCCCGACCAGATGGAATGGGTTTGTGCTCTTTCTCCTGTGGCTGCAAATTTCAGCCCTAAATCAATGTCGCCAGACCTGCCCCTCTGTTTGCGTTGTTTTGGGCCCCGTGACCCAGCCACTTTGTCCCCAACCCTTGTTCAAGGCAATATCCCCACCCTGACACTGTGTTTCTGTGGCGATGAATAGAAAGCTTATCTAAAACCCTGCGCTAAGAGCTTTATTCATGCCAGATCCTTTTTCTCTGAGCAGTCTCTTTCCAACTTCAAATACCAAAGTTCCAGGCCCCTAGGTTGAGTCTTTAGGACTTGGGGTTCCTCCTTTGTCTTCCCAGCCTTTGCACCTGGCTTTACCCTTAGCAGACTGCCCGGGCGTACTTCTTTAGCACTCGGCATCCATACGGCTGCACGAAGAAGCTCCCTGCTCACCTCCACCCTTCCAGCAACCACCCAGCCTTCCCCCAAAGGGGTGGACCCATCGTCTTCCTGGGCTTCACCCAGTGACCCACAACTGTTTCAGCTCAGGGACAGATCCAAGGACGCAGAAAGGCCCCGGGGACGGGGCCAGAGGCAGCCCCCGGGATGCCCAGAGAATAAAGGTCAGGAGGGAGAGGGCTGTAACTTACCGAAGTTCTCCCCACCCCAGATGTCCATTTCCACATCATATTTGCCCAGATGATTGAACCAGGCTCTGTCCATCACGAAGAGCCCTCCGGCTATGATTGGAGTCCTGCGCATTTGAAGGAAAAAAAGAGGGAGACTCAGTTACCTGCCCAGGAAGCCCACAACGCAAGGCCATTTTCCTCCTCTTTCTTTTCTTCTCCGGAAGGGCCAATACATTTCCCAATGACCTCAGACAAGAGCGGCTCCAGAGTGTTCTCGCTCAGACTGCAAATTCCCTGATCTTGCAGATGGGCTAATTCCCTGGTTGGCCTCCAGAAAATTGTTCTGAGGGCCGGGGGAGCCTCTGCAGGACTTTCCTGCCACCTCTGCCCAGCAGGGCCACTGGGGAGCTCTGTGAGCAGGTGCTGGGCAGGGGGACACTGACCAGGGCAGGGGAGAAGGGCAGAGGTGGCACAGCACAGCCAGGTCTTGAGATGGGATGTTCTCCCACTCTCTCCCCCTATCATCCTTCATCTTCATTTTCTTTTCTTAGGGCTGCACCCCAATCTCTCTGAACCCCTGTTTGCTGTGAGAGATGTCTGAGAAGCTGCTCAGAAATGAAAGGGAATGAAGAGGGAGACAGGCTAGGCTAACGGAGTCCAAGAAAATAATCTGACAAGTGCAGGCAGTGTGCCTGCAAGACAAGTCCCCAGGAAGTAGAAACCTCCTAAAATCAGGGCACTGGTGGAGCTGCCCTGGCAGAGCAGCGTCTACTAACACAGAGCAGGCTGGGGTAAGTGGCCAAGCCCTCGGGAAACTGGCTCCTCATTAAGCCGGTCCAGAGCGGGAAGTAAATTTTCCCCCAGTGCATGGATGAAGAGCAGATCTGAAATCCAGGCTTTGCAATGCCACAACACCATGTGGCTCCCTTGGAATTGGCCTAATCCTGGGAGTATCTCAGAGGAGCAGAGATATTCCCTCCAGAGGAGAAAATGCCTTGAGAAGGTCGCCCCTGGGACAGAGAAGGGACCCGCCCCTCCCAGCACCCCCAAGCACGGCCTTGGGTGTGGTCTGCAACTTTGAGTTGTCAAGACTGACAGCGGCTCTGCCTATGTCCACACTCCACGCCAGGCCATGCAGCTGCCCCTGGTGAACAGCCATGGGGCTGCTGGGTACTGCAGGATGCTCAGCCCAGGAAGAAGTTGCTGCTGTCTGTCTAGAAATAATGGACATTATCTATGGTGCCATCTGGCTCCAGTCTTGCTCTTCGCATCTCTCTAGATCTCGAAGGCTGGGGCAGGGAGGAGGGGCTGGTGATATATGAGCTGCAGGTCCCAGCAGACTTCTCGGAGTACCCACCTATCTCTCTGGTGTGGATTCAGCTCTTTATAGCCAATTTGGTCCTCGATTTGACTTGTCAATTTAATGGAAATTATCAAACATTTACTACAGGGCCGGCACCAGAAATGCTGTTGACGGGTCCTGGGCATTCCTAAATCATTGACCTGAACATTCCCCGTCCTGTGGCCTTTTCCGTAGTTCTCTTTGCAGTCTTCTCATGCTTCTGACACCCCAGCTAAGGTGACACATTTTAGCTTGGAGATTCCCAAGGGGCCTGGGAAATGTTTACCATTCAGGGTTGGACAGGACCAGCAAGGCCGTCCACTCTCAGTGCTAAGGCCACGGGCTCCCCCCATGGACAGGCCCCAAGGATGGGCCATGAGGCTCTATTTGCCACCTTGCCATCATGTGCGGTGGGTCACCGAGGGGACTGGACGAGAGAACGCAGGTGAGGACTGAGCCATCTAACAGCCCTGGAAAGGCAGCACCTTGATGCCACCTCCACTTAGAGCAGTGGCTGAAGGCACTTTCCTGGGCTGCCCCTGCACCAGTGCACCATCTTTTCCCAATGGGACCACCTTGGGCTCTCCAACATTTAGCAAGAAGTGCAAGTACACGATGGCACATGTGCAGGTGGACACTGCCGGGAACATACTCCTCAGCACTGGATTCTACCAGTCCCCATGAAGATGGAGAGAAGTCCCCATGAAGGTGGAAGCCTCCTAATATAGGGAAAAAGTTGAGATGGCTTGGCAATGGGTTCTGTTCATCTCTTTCCAATCTTTTGAGCATCTGTATAGAAGGTCTCCTATACCATGTGACCCTAGGAAAGCCCATGCGATGGTGAATCTGCACCACCCCCCTTCCTCCATGCTCTGTGCTGACTCTTCCTACTCACCTAATGGGCTCAGTGGGGTCCAGGCGCCGAGCCCTCTGCTCTGGGGAGAGCTGCTCCCATTGGAAGTGGAGGCTCCAGTCAAACCCTGCAACACAGCATCAATGGGTTGGTTTGATCTCTCAGAAGCACCTTGCAGAACTAGCCATTCTGCACCTTTTCAAGAAAGTACCCAGGCTCCCTAGGGAGCTGGTCACCTAAGCTGATCAGAACACGGCTGCCAAATGTTCGTTTCACAGCTGCCTCCCTGAATCTTCTCTGCTGGGTGCGGGTGGGGAAGGAAGGGCAGAGGATAAGGAGCCATGATTGCCTAGCTCCAGGAGCTTCAGGAAGGCATAGCATGAGGTTTGGGAGGGGCCTCTTCGACTACCTGAGTCACCCAAAAACCAGTCCGGGCATGGGCACGGCACCAGGCACCAGGCGGAGCACTGTGGTGGGCTCCTAGGAGAGGGTAGTACCCATGGAGCCAGGGGATCCTTGCCACCACCCATGCCCTGAGGCCCTGGGGGTAAGCCCGGGTTAGGGCCCGAGCTCTAGAGGCCAGCAGTATCCTGGGCACTCCCAGGACCTTCTTTTCACAGTCTCAAATCACAAGAGCCAAGGTGGACCTTGTTACAAGATGCAGGGTCCGATGTCCCAGACCATCCATTAGGAACCTCTTCCTCACTGCCCGCCTTTGAAGCCACGACTGGGAGACAAAAGAAGGCATTGGTCCACTCACCGCCTCTGAGCTCTGCTGCAGTCTGGATGTACTTAAAGTTGTCCAGGTTAATGATATCGATCACCGGGCACACCACCCGCGTGTAGTCCTGTGAACCAACACACCGGGCGTCAGTCAGAGGACCTCACCCTGCAAGCGCCAGAGACGGGTGTTGTGGCCTTGACCCAGCACTCCCATCTCTGCATCTTCATTTTCTCATTGATGAAACGGGTCATGTCACAGGGACTTCTCTAGCTCTGATGTCTAAAACACTACGAACTCATCCTTGACTCCTGGGGACTTCTCAGTCCCAGTGGACATCTATGGGTGGGTAGAGAGGTGGTGGAGGTGGGCTGGAGAGCGCTGCACATGGAGATGGGGGAACCAGGAGGAAGGGGGCTCTATAAGCTCATCTGTGTCAGGGAGGCCCTCATGGGCAGAAGACACAGTCAGACAGACAGACGTCCCCAAGGCTGCAGTTCCAAAATCCAGAGCCACACATGCACACAGGGGCACTTCATAGAATTTCCAGATACCTTCATTCTCTGGGAAAGCGTCTCGCTAGCCAGAGTTTGTGGACAAGCTGACGAATGGCGGCTCCAGAGATTACTAACTTCAGTTGTTACCTGGAAACAGAGACTCTCAAATCTCCACTTCCCTCCACGACTTCCCTGCAATACCAGACTCAAACACACCATTGACCACTTCCATGTGGCCATCACACAAGACCCTCAGATGGTAGCGTCACCATCTTCTCCCTGATATCTCCCTTTTCCTAAGTTTCCTATGGAACTGTTACATTCCTGTTTTCCCCAACACTAAAATAAGAAGCTTCACCCCTGCCCATCAACTGGATTACATCCTGCTAAATCAAACTCTAAAACTGAAAATTGCTTATTCCCCCTTGCCAGTCCTCCATACCCTCCTGCCTGGAGTACCACAATGGACTCCTAAGCCCCTTCCTCATATTCCCAGCTTCCCATTTCATTGTTGTTGGGAACTGAATCATGTCCCCCCACAAAAGGCACGTTTTCAGGTCCCAACCCCTGGTGCTGGGGTGTGAACTCATGTGCAAAGAGGACTTTTAAAGATGTCACTAGTAAATGTGTGCCCAAAAGGAATGAGGGTGGGTCTTAAATCCAGTATGACCGAATTTCTTATTAGCAAAGGAAATTGCACACAGAGAAGAGAAACTATAGGGAGCAGCCAGAAGTGGGAGGTCAATAGAAGCCAGAAGAGAAAGGAGAAGATGCCACCATGTGCATGACCATGTGACAAAAAAGCCAAGAACCAAGGATCACTGGCACCCAACCCCAGAACCCAGTCTTCAAGGAGAAAGCATTGCCTTGTTGACTCCTCATGGGACTTCTAGCCACAAAACTGTAAGCCAATAAATGCCCATCATTTAATTTTCAATGTATGGTATGTGTCTTAGCAGCTGGGAAACCAATACGGTCCTCTTCCTCTTTCATTTTACACATGGCTACCAAAGTTGTCTTTTCTGATATGTGCATCTGACGCTGCCACTCAACTGCTAAAATCGTCATCTGCCTGTAAGAAAAGGTTCAGAGTCCTTTGCTGGCATGGAAGACTATAAAAACAGGCCTGTGTCTAGCTTTTCAGCCTCATCTCTTGCTACTTTCCCAGGTCTCTCTGTAGGCATCAAAATCATCAAGGATCAGTTTCCAAATATATAAGCCAGTCCCTGGGGGGCAGTCAAGGCACTGAATATATATTTAAGTCTCCCAATCCTGGGTGAGTACCTCTGCTCTTGGCATGTAGGAGGGGGAAATCTGGGTCCCATGGATAGTACAGCTCAGCTGTGAATGTGGAGGCTCTTGGACAGCTAAAAGGGAATCAAGCTGCGTGGGGAAACCACCAGGTCTCAGGTGGACCAGGTGGGAAGGCTTTTCCTACCCCCTGCACCTACCACCTTTTGGCTGGTACAGGCAGGAACTTGTGTTTCTCTTTAAAGCCATTTAATTTCCTGGTTCAATCGCTCTCCTAAATGAGAATGTCTTCTGATTTTAAGCTTCAGATTCACCAAATGCCTGATTTTAAGTCCACAGACTGAATCTGGCCCTCAGTCTCCCACACTGACTCATTCTGACAGTAACACGCTGCCTATGAAAACCAATTGGCCCACAGGGAAAGAAATGTTCATTTTCAAAGTACCACACCTGCCAAGCTGGCACAGTTCCTCTGGGGCTTCTCTTGGGCCACTATCATTGAGTGTCCATATGCACAAACACACTGCTTGCACACACGCACAAACATACCCAACCTATGGGCACAAATACTTACATGCTGACACACACCCACAGATATTCTTGTGACCTAATTCTGAACTGTTCCTACAAATTCAGAAGCTGCCCTTCCGTGCATCTGACAAAATCCTCATTTTACCTTTGCTTGCCGAGTTTTGGGGCCTCTGCTGCTATACCATGTCCTGATGTAAGACTTTGTGCAGTAAAGGAAGGTTTGGTCCTTGCCCAGGTCCTGGGAGGTAACCTCGAAGCCCCTTAGAATGTCTTGCCTAATGAGAGTGACTTTGTTTTCCTGGAGATCTGGGGCTGTTTCAGATAGTCAATGCAAATGGTATAGGCTATGGTGGGGCCTTGGGCCATGCCAAGCAAGCTTGAGCTCTGGAGGGGCACAGAACTCAGGTCAGCTACGTGTGTAGTCAGCCATGCTGCGTGACTGACCTCTAGGAGACACTCCAGAACCAAAGGCTTGGGTGAGCTTCCCCGGTTGGCAATACTCTGTGCATAATGCCATACAGAGTTTGGAGAGAAGTGAGCGTTATCTGCAGGGAGAGGGTGAATGCAAGCTTCCTACTGGGGTCTCCTGGACCCTGCCCTATGTGGCTTTCTTGTTGCTGATTTTAATCTGTATCCTCTCAGCGCAAGAAGCCGTAATCAAAGGTATCACAGCTTTGTTGGGTTCTGAGAGTCCTAGCAAGTTACTGCATCCTGAGTGTGGTCTTGTGGCCCTGCACAGGCTGAAATCCTGTTTTTTTGTTTTTAAATGTTTCCTGAATATGTGGAAACTGAAATGCAGAATAAAAAGTGCCAGTTGTTCCCCTTGGCCATGGGCTTCCCTACCCATGGACTCTGTCTCCAGGGCTGTGACAGCTGTCTATGCACTCTCCCCCTAAGTCCCGAGGACCGTCCTTCTATTATTCCTGTCACAACTCGGAGCTGCCGAGACCAGACAGACAGCAAGGGATGCCTGGGGCTGAAGCTGTGTGGAGCCGTGACCTTGGAAGGGAGCTGTAGAGGAGCTTTATAAACCACCATCAGAGCCTCTCTGTATGACCCCCACTTTTGCACCCCTTTAGCCCCAGCCTGGAGCTTTGTGGGGAGCAGGTGTTCAATCAGCTTTGGCTGAGAGTGGGCATTTATTATTATTGCGTCAGTGGCCGACAGAAAGTTAGGTGGGTCAATCACAGCCAAACAAGATGGCCTTGCCTCAAAAAAAACAAACAAACAAACCCAGATCTGCTGCAGATCCTTGCCTGGAGGATCGAGGAGGCTGGCCTAAAGCTAGATTCACACTTAGGATCCACCAGATGGCTTATGGAACTTCTAGAAGGTTCTGGACTATAGACCCCTCTCCGACATGCCCACAAACCCCAGCTCCTACCCTGGCCCTCCCAGGGAGGAATGGCAGATGGCGAACGCATGGCCACTGGCCTTCAATCACCGCTGTGGCTCAACTCCTCACTTTCCCACTGAGTCACGTATTTAAAGCACATGGTCAATGGGGCAGTCAAAAACTCCTAGAGAGACGGTCACGCACTCATTTAGCCAACCCACATTATGGAGGGCCTATTACATTTTAGAAGCGTATCAACTGTGGTAGAGAAACACTCTAGAAGGATCTAGTCACATCTAGACACAGCTTCTAAGGTCTCCTGGAGAGAGGCTCCTGGAGGTGGTGACATGGCAGGGCAGGGCTGGGACACCTGGACTATTTGTCAGGAAACCCGGGCTCCAGGCTCAGCCCTGCCACCTCGAACAGCTGCGGCCTGAAGCACATCTGCACACGCCCAAGGACTCAATTTCTTCATCTACAAAATGAAGACGAGTTATTATTTGCAGAACTGTCCTGCTTCCCCAATGGGGCTTTTGTGAGGAACAAGAGAGGAAAGCATGGGGAAGGGCTTTGAACACTATGCAGGCTACTATTTCTATAAATTCACCAAATGTCTCAGGGATTGGGACATCATAAAATCTTTTTTTTTTCCTTCTAAGTAACAATGCAGATGAGGAGGGAAAAAAAAGCAAAGCATATGTTTTTTTTTTTAAACCCAACTTGGTGCTAGTTTCAAGTATCATCATGTAATTGAAGGAGAGAGAAGGTAAATTGGGGAGATTTTCAATATGTAAAACACCAGCTGAGAACAGCTGATGACAGCCCGAGCCCATTCTCTTTCTTATCTCTATTTTTGAAAATCCTGAACTCCAATTACGGTTTACATTTTCCACTTCCACTCACAAGATCAAATCACTTTTTATTCTGGGACAAGATGCGTACAAAGTCACAGCCAGCCTCCCACGCGCAGAGAGAATGGCTCAGAGGAGCCCATTTGGCATCATCCAGAGGGAAATCTCTGCAGCCCCTCCCATTCCCACCCCGAGACTGCTGCAGCCCTGGGGTGGGAGGTGGGGGCCCAGAGCCCGATGACAGCTCCCAGCCTTGTCTGACTTTTCTCTTTGCTGCTAGAGCTTTAGCTCCCACAGTGGCTGGGAACTGAGGCGGCTTGGCCTGAGAGTCTTCAGGCTGGCTGACCCCTGAGGAGGGGTCAGTGCTCATCCTTGGAAAGAAAATCAAGGCTTGGAACTGGGGGGTAGGGTGGGGGTGGGGCCTGATGGATGGCCACACCCCCTGGGTGAGAGCATTTTTCAAGCTGGCGGGGGGAGTCTAGCTGAGCCACTGGGATGGAAAGGGGCTCTCAGGATTTGCTCAGGCTTTCCAAGAAAGCCGAGAAAAGAAAAGCTCCTATAACACATCTTTCAGGGACAAGGTGAGCCTGCAGGCGGGGCCTCAGTAAGTTAAACAGCAAATTACCATATGACCCAGCAATGCCACTCCTGAGTAAAAGATCCTAAAAGAACTGAAAACAGGTTCTCAAACAAATACTTGCCAACCAATTCACAATAGCCAAAGCTAGAAGCAGCAAAAGTATCCTTTAACTGGTTAGCAGATAAACACATGGTGGTACATCCATCCAATGGAGTATTATTCAGTCGTAAAAAAGAATGAAGGACTGACACCCACTACAATGTGGACAAACCTTATATACTCCTTGAAAACCCTGTACTTAGTGAACAAAGCCAGACACAAAACCTCACATATTCATGAAGCCATTTAAAAGAAATGTCCAGAATAGGCAAATCCGAAGCAACAGACGGCAGATGGGTAGAGGCCAGGGGCTGGATGGAAAGGGAATGGGGAGCAACTGCTAATGAGTGGTGGAAAGGTTCTGGAAGTAATTGGTGGTGATGATTGCATAACACTGTGAATGGACTAAGTGCTACTGAATTGCACACACGAAAGTGCCTGAAATGGCCAATTTTATGTTATGGGTATTTTCCTATAATGAAAAAATGGTCAACCCAGGGCAGAGGCTGTGATGGCCCTGTCCTCAGAGGCAATGGCTGGGGAGGGGGTCTCCCAGGGGGTGAGGAGTGAAGAGCTACGGCCCCCTCACCCATCACTTCTCCTGGGAGAGGAATTTTAGGATCGTTTCAGCGTGTGCGACAACACACCTGTCATTCCACGCAAAGGGCAAATCGCCTGAGGAACATTGCTCGGGAAATGCTAATGTATAAAGCTAATGGGTAAAAAGCAGAATATAATCATATAAATAGAGTATAATTGCCTCTATGAAAAAATACCCTTTCCGCCCAGGGAGAAAGGTCCTCAGTGGAAAGAAATGTTAATAGCGGATGCCTTTGCATGGTAGAATTTTGATTAATTTTCATTCTAATGTTCTGTATTTTCTAAAATTTCGAAAATGACTGTGGATTGCCTTGTAATGGAAAGCGAGAGATCTGGCAGCCTTCTCTGCTCCTTTGCCACGCGGTTTTCCAATATGTCTGAACCACATTCCTGGGTTTCACATCTAATCCTTTTTCATATGATCTTAGTTTAAATAGGAAACCCCTTGTCTCCTTCCTATAAAATCTCCTGTAAACGGACGCATCTCCTCCAAATCCTACTCCTTTTCTTCCCCAGCTAAATACTTCTCGATCTTCTAACCTTTCTTCTTAGTTCTGAGTCTGCAAACTTGAACCCTCTGTGGTTGTTTCTTTAGCAAGCTCAGGTTTCTGAATTCCAGGCCTGAATTCAGGAGAGATCTGGGCCAGGAACTCCAAAAGTGGAGTCTGCTCCACTGCAGTATCCATGAAGCACCAAGGTGTCTTCCATATTTCTTCTCACAAAAACTTCCACTGCAGGTAGAGTTTTCAGTTCTTCCCCTCTGGGACCTCCCCACCCGAAGCCTATTACAAACCTGTGCACACAGACCCATGCTGCCCCCCCTGTTACACAAACCTCGGGACCCTGGCTAAAATGTCTTCTCAGGCAGTGTATGTGAATTACTTTAGGGGCAGGGAGCAGGGTTGCTTTCCCCCTATTCCAACCGTACCTGCCTCCCCATTGCCTCTGGAGTTTTATTGTCATTTGTGCACCCTGGGTACATGCTCCATGATAGGCACGTGGCCTCTATGGGCTGGCTGGTGCCCCCAGAGGCTGGCAATCAGTGAGAGATCTATAAACTCAGGAAGGGAAATTGTAGGGTCAAGCGGCCAATTCCTGCCAGAAGTGATTATTATGGCAGTCAGGAAAGGCTTCCTGGAGGAGGGGGACACATGTAGGGGCCCTGAAGTATAAGGGGGTTGGGACAGCTGGAGAGGCAGAGAAGGGCAATGCAGGGAAAGGAAGGGCTTGGCCAGAGACGGAGTAGTGGGAGTTGAAGGGCAGACCCAGGATATGGAGCAGCCCAGCTGTGTTAGAGCAGAAGGCTGGGGAAGAATGCTGAGGCTGGGCAGATTGGAAGGGACCATAGGTACAAGGAAAAGGGGACGGGCAGATCAGAGGGGCCTGCAGTGCAGGGAGAATTCCCCTTCAGCAAAGGATCTGCTCATGAGTTAGCCTGTCTCAGTCTAGACTTCTCCACCTGGATTCCTTCAAAAAGAGGGAAGGAGGGTTTTTTTTTCTAAACAACACTACGTGTACAAAATCTCCCAATCTCAGGTCGCCAGATGGGTTTTTATTTATTTATTTATTTATTATTTAAAAATTTTTTTCTGCCAGATGGGTTTTTAACATCTAGGCCTGTGGATAAGAACTTCATAATTCCACAAAAAGGATCTCTCATTGCAATGAATGATGTTGGTGAGGATTGCGTAGCTGTCTTTGGAAGAAGGTGCATATTTCAACCCTTTCATCCTCTTAACACCAGCACTATGCCCCTAGGAAGCCACGGGCCACCGCAGGTACCAGGTAGGAGATACCCACAGCTGGGGGAAGGTGCTGTTGAGGCCAGAACGAGTGTGCTGGTGCTGAAGGTTCCAGCTAAGCAACGTCAGGTCATTTTGTTCCCCTGAGACTGTTTTCCCTCCTGTGAAATGGGCATGTTAAAGTTCCTGACCCACTGTGCAGAGCAGCTGAGAGAGTCAGTGCGTCAGTACAGCAATGAACGGGCCAAATGCTGGTTACAAACGCAGATGCCCCTCAACCCATGCTGCATTTTGGGTGTACACATTTAGGGCAGCTAACAGACTTTGGGGGATATAAAATAATAATGGGAAAAATTATTTTCCCCCCACTTTCCAGAGAAGTAACTGGAAGCAGAAAGAGGCAAGGGGTCCGGGAATCCCAGCATCCAGCCCACCTGCCTTGACGCGGGGCCTCTGGGGGAGGGTGAAGGGAACGCTAAGGATGTGTCGGTAGAGGTAAGACAGGCTTCAGGAAGCAGAGGACGAAGCCCGACTAATTCTCCAGCCTCCTTCCCCCGAGAGGCATTCACAGGGCCTCCCTTTCTGGAAACTCTCTCTGTCCGAGAGAAACAGCACCCATCTTTGCCCAGGAAGCTGAGTGTGTCGCGTGGCCAGCTGCAGGTGACTTAGCTGGTGGCCCCAGTGTCACAGAACAAACAGGCTGCAATCCTTGCTCCAACCCTTGGCACAAATGGGGAGTGCCATCTGTCCTGCCCACCTCCCGGGAGGAAAAGGAAAGGGGTACAGTGTGCACCCCTGCGCCTCGGTCTCCGCACCTCTTTGACTCTGTGTAGCAGGGGCTGGAGCCAGTCCCTGTTCACCTCGCAGTGGCTGTCGAGGAAGGTCAGGGTGGCGCCTTGGGCAGCATCGGCACCCCGAATCCGGGACCGGATCAGACCTGCAGGCAGGGACACATGGCCAAGTGGGTGCCACTGTCACCCTTTTGTCCAGCAAGACCACAGGGGAGGCACCAGCATTTCGTCCTCACACCCAACAGGCACACGCACACACACACACACACACACACAC
>PVIY010052720.1:0-15055 GCA_004026745.1 Myrmecophaga tridactyla
ATGGATTGGCTTTTAATAAAAGGGGATTTATTTTGTTAGTTCTTCAGAGGAAAGGCAGCTAACTTTCCACTGAGGCTCTTTCTTACATGGAAGGCACAGGATGGTCTCTGCTGGTCTTCTCTCCAGGCCCCTGGGTTCCAACAACTTTCCCCGGGGTGACTTCTTTCTCCATCTCCAAAGGCCTGGGCTGAGCTGCAAGAACTGAGATGAGGAATGCCAAGCTGCTTAGCCACAAACACTGAAGTGCAGTGGAATAAGAGGATGCAACAGTGAGGTGAAAAATGGGCGAAGGACTTGAATAGACCTTTCTCCAAGGAAAATAGACAAATGGCCAATAAGCGCAAGAAAATATGCTCAATATTATTAGTCATCAGGGTAATGCAAACCAAAACCACCATAAGATTCTACTTCACACACACTACGTTGTGTTCTCTCATTTAAGCACCAGCCAATTAAGTCAAACGTCACTCATTGCAGCAGACACGCCTCCTAGCCGACTGCAGATGTAATTAGCAACAGCTGAGGTTCACGTACCATTGGCTTATGTCTGCAGCAACAAGACTAGGTATGCTCACCTGGCCAAGTTGACAACTGAATCTAACTAACACAGCAGGCGAGAACTCTGTCTGCTGAGCCACCGTGGCCCATCCCATTCCTTTTTATAGCTGAATAATATTACCCGGTGTGTATTTACCACAATTTGTTTATCCATTCATCTGTTTATGGACACTTGGGTTGTTTCCCCCTTTTGTCTATTGTGAATAATGTGGCTATGAACATTGGAATACAAGTATCTGTTTAAGTTCCTGTATTCAATTCTTTTGGGTGCTATACCTAGAAGTAAAATTGCTGGGTCATAATTTTACATTTAACTTTCTGAGAAACCACCAAACTGTTTTCCACAGTGGCCATATCATTTTACATTCCAACCAGCAATGTATGAGTGTTCCTATTTCTCTATATCCTTGTCAGCACTTGCTTTTTTTTTTTTTTAATAATGCCTATTTTAGTGGGTGTGAAGTAGAAACTTATGGTGGTTTTGGTTTGCATTACCCTGATGACTAATGATATTGAGCATATTTTCTTGTGCTTATTGGCCATTTGTCTATCTTCCTTGGAGAAAGGTCTATTCAAGCCCTTCGCCCATTTTTGACCTCACTGTTGCATCCTCTTATTCCACTGCACTTCAGTGTTTGTGGCTCCTGGAATACACCCAGCCCTTTCCTACCACATGCCTTTGGCTAAGCCATCCCCACAGCCCAAAATGTCCTCCTACGGCCTTGCCAGTTGAAATCCAAACCAAGCACCAACCTCTGTGTTTAAACCCCACACTACTGAATATGTCTGTCTCTCCTACTGAATCTGGAGCCCTTGGGGAAGGGGCACAAATTGGTCCCAAATTGGTCCTTTGTATGCAGAGCACTTAGACGAGGAACAGGCACAGAGGAAGAGCACAATGGTCTAGTTTGTACTGGACTGACATAGTCAAATGAAATAAAAATGTTTTCTTTTTTATTCCTTTAGACCCAAGGCAAATATGAATTTATACTGAAAGAATATGAATCGTACTCAGATTTTGAAAGTGATTTCTTAGAGAAAACAGCGAGCGCGTTTAGTTTCAGCTTTGGTTTTAAAATACCTGGAATATTTGAAATTGGCCTTGACTTAGCAAGTTCTAATGGCAGAGAATTTATTAAACGAACCAAACGATTCTCTCACACCGTAAGTACGCTTTTGTTGCTTTTCCATTTATACGTATTCGTTTGAAATTTCATTCTCACAGATGTGTCTATATTCCACATTACTACAATCCTAATGATGAATTATATTTTTGTTGTAATGAAAGTTTGCTTGCTTGTTTTTACAAAATATAGCATGGTCTTCCATTAACTTACTTCTTAGTAGCTATGGCCTTCTAAAATTATTTCTCTCTTTCTATTAAGCTTTTTTCTTTTGTTTTCCACTAAGCTTCAAATCATTGCTTTGAAAGACCAAAACATATCTGGAGACTTTTCAGCCCCTAACAACTGGACTTCCATTCCAAACATTCAACTGAAATTCCTCTCTGGAATGCCAGCAAAGACCTCTTCTGACTTCTTGTGACATTAGTTTGGGGCTGACCACACCAGCCTTCTCCTTTCCTTTTTCTCCTTTCTTTCTGCTCTTTATCAGTTTTATTGCTGGCTTCTATCCTAACCTGTTTTTGATTATTCAATTTGTGGCTCTCTTTCCTTCTTATTCTACAGTCACCCCAGTGACCTCTTCTACTCACCTCTAACCTCTGCATGGATAAGCCATAAGCCTTCACCACTCATTTAACCTTTTTTCTTAACTCCTGGGCCCAAACAGCTCACTCATCTGAGCATCACCTCTGGAAGGCCTTGCTGATACTGCAAAGCAAGTTCTTCCTCTTAAATTTTCTAACTGCGTCAGTAGCATTTTTTCCCTTTCTCTTTTCCAAGCTAAGGAACTTAGAATATATATTTGGCTCCCACTGCTCCTCCATTTCCACATCTGTTGGTCACCAGATCCTTCAGTTATCACTCTCCAAAATGTTTTAACCGAACTTCGATGACACCTTTACTAGTTCAGGCACTTTCACTCCTTGCTTTGCCCTCCACAGGGCCTTCCTATATCCCAGTTTCCCCCTTCAATTTCATCTGCTGCCTGAGAAATGTTTCTACATGCTAATCTAATCATATCATCTGCTCCCTATTGCTTTCAAGGCAGAGGTCAAACCCCTTCATTTGGTGGACAAAGAGCAATTGGAGTGGGAAGCAGTGGGATAGGATGTTGGAAAAGCAGGTGACAGGTAGATTTGAGAAGCCTTGAATTCCAATGTAGTGATGGTGCATTTTATTCTTTAGCCACTGAGAGATTCAACATAGGTGTGAAATGATAGAAAATCAATCTGAGGGAGATACGGAGAAGGGCAAGAGTGAAAGTCTGAGAAAAAAGAAGTGAGGCGCAAGAAAGATCTTTGCTACCTAAATATCAAGAAAGTGGGTGTTAAACATTAGACTGTAATTGTCTTTGCTCATCTTCCCTCATTTTCTAGGCTATAAGCACCTGGAAGCAGAGGCTATTTCTTTCATCTCTGCACATAGCATGGCACTTAGTAGGTGCTCTGGACAGTGATAATGGATAGGACTAACTAAGGGAACTTGCTTCTTGGGAGGAAGGCAAGCAAAGGGTGCCAACCATTTACTCCCTGCATTCTTCATTCCCTCTCTCTCTCCTTTCCTACCTCCCTGGTTCAAACAGACAGTTATATTTATCCTGTGCTAGACACTACACTAGGGACTTAGGGCCAAAAGGCAAATAAAACATAATTCTTTCCTTCAAACTCACAATCTAGTAGGAGTGTATAAGCAGATGACTTATTCCTAATTTGTTTACAACAGCTATAATACAGCATGGTTTACGCTCTAAAGAAAATGCATGCAAAGTGCAGTGCAATCCTAGAGAAGGGGAATCTATTTCCCCTTTTGAATCCACTGATGGGATCAACTAGGAAGCAAAAATTGAGCAGGGATTTAAGAGGTAACTAGGTCTATGTCAGGCGGAAAAGGGAGGTCAGAGCATTTCATGCAGGAAGACAATGGCTTTCATGGGGAACAGTGAGAAGTTGGATTAATGCTATATATAGTGTGGTAGTAGAGAACAGTAAAGTATAGGGAGGAAAAGTTTAAGGTTGTAGAAGTTTAAACCAGAGAGGCTATTGGGGGACATAACATGAAGGTCTTATGTTCAAACTAAAAAATTTAAAAAGCTGATTTTATTCTGCAGGCAGTGAAAACCATTGAAGGGTTGGGTTTTAAATTCAGAGGGGCATTATCATAAAACTATCAGCATTTTAGGAAGTTAGCTCTGATGGAAGCATTGAAGGCAGGTTAGAGAAAGAAGGGAAACCAGTGGGGAAGCTTTTATAATAGCCCAAGCAAGAGTTGATGAGGCATGAACTATTCAGAAAACTAGTGAGCAGAGAACCTTCCTAGGATGGAGGGTAGTGAGAAGGAAGAAAGTCTTGCTCTTTGGGGCTGGACTAGAATGAGATGAGAGCAAGGGAGGGAACAAAGTGGGCAGAACTGTGTGATCCTCACAACCTAAACTGGCAGGCTCTTGTTGGTTTCAAGCCAAGGCATAGGTCAGACTAGCTGAAAGTTTTAGGATTAGGCACAATGTATTGCACAGGCATTTCCCATTCTTTCCCCTTTTCCTCTGCCTACACCCTGGTTTAGGAACCTGTCACCTCAGGTTATAGTAATAGCTCTGGAACGCATCCAGCATAGCCATCTTTCAGTCCATCCCATACCACACAGGTCACCAAACTTTGTCTGTAAAGAGTAAGATAGTAAATGTTTTAGGCTTTGTGGACCCCTGCGTCTCTGTGGTAACTACTCAACTTTGCCATTGTAATTTGAAAGCAGCTTTAGACAATTTGTCGAAGAATGGACATGGCTGCATTCCAATAAAACTTTACAGTAACAGTCACCAAATTTGGCTGTGGTTTGGTGACTCCTGTCATACACTGAAATGTCTGGCTTTCCTAAAGCACCTCTTTTTCTTGAGTGGCTTTTCTTCACAGAGTTTGAAAGGCATCAGCAAAGAGTTTGCTTTTGCAGATCAGCAAATCCCATACAAATGGCTCCTTGGTGGTACCACATCAGAGCAGCCTCATGCGTTTCCACTGCTTTCTGCTTTGACTGTTTCCAGTTACCCTTCTCGTTCCTTATTCGCTTATGGAGGTGAGTTAAGAGCAGGCTCTTCCAAGCTGAAAAGGACATTGGAATATTTATGAGAGATGAAAGCTTATCAAAGAGGCCATCTTCCCTTAAGTATCCTAAAGGAATCATAAGAGTGATGACCCCAAGCCGAGAACATCGGATGGTATTTGTAAAGTTCATCTTCTCGTTCCACATTCCTAATTTTAAAGGTCTGGTTTTCCCATGTTGGTATTTCATTTAGCAAAGCAGATTTCTGTACGCACGTTCTGACCTTGAAGTGGCACGTTACAAGCTGAAGCCCAGAGGCCCCATGCTCCATTTCGAGTTCCTTCAGAGAGTCAAGCAGTTGCCCCTGGAGTACAGCTACGGGGAGTACAGAGATCTCTTCCGTGACTTTGGGACCCATTACATCACAGAGGCTGTGCTTGGGGGCATTTATGAATACATGCTCATTCTGAACAAAGAAGCCATGGAGAATGCAGGTACACTGCCCGGGTGACCTGGCTTTCCTGATGGGGCACACATGGACTCTGAGTTGGTAGGGAGAGGCTGACAGTAGCTGGTGGTGGAATGCTCATAAATTGTCCTAGATTTTCTTTACCCCCCTAGCTATTCCTTTACAGTCTCATTTGCAGAGTTTTCCTTCTCTTAGAAAATCTTATCAGTCTCATGGTTTTAAATACCTCACACAAGCCAGTAACTCCCAATTCATATACACAGCCTGGATCTCTTCTCTGCACCCCAGAGCTTATGTACAACCAATTGCTTCCTAGATACTTCCATTTTAATCTAAACATTTAATCACAAGCTTAACATATTACAAAGAGAACTTTTGCTTTTCCATAGTCATCCACTTCTCAGTAATGGTTCTATCATCCAACCAGTGGCTCAAACCAAAAGCTTAGAATTTCATAGTCATGATTTTTCTTTCCTTCTAATCTATTAGTAAGGCCCATCATCTCTAACTCCAAATCATATTTTCTTTCCATCTTTACTGCTATCACCTTAGGTTCACCTGAGGTCAGTGCTTCTCAGACTTTAATGTGCAAATGAATCACCTAAGGATCTCCTTAAGACGTAGATTCTGATTCTGTAGGTTTGAGGTGAGATGTAAGAGCCTCCATTTCTTTGAGGTGATGCTGATCCTGCTGGTCTTTGGGCCACACTTTAACTAGCAGGCCCCGGATTATTACAATAGTTTCCTAACTAATATTCAAGTGAACAGCCCTTCACTTCTAGGTCACACAGCTTGCAGGGACAGAGCAGCGTACCAGCAGGAGGGCACCTGGTATGGAATGTAAACTCACATCAGTGTGGCCTCAGCTCTACCATCATCAGGGATCTCTTCTTCTATACCAGTGTTTTCAAATGCACTTTTCACAATTCTTCAAACTACTGCCTACAAAAAGGGCTCCAGGGTCAAATAAGTTCAGGAAATGTGTATAACATATCTCACTCTTGGAGTTCTACAAAGCATACTGCAGCAAAATGGCCTCTTCACCTTTTTTGATTCAGCATTTGCCACATTTATTTGACCCCAGAAGCCCTCTTTTGGTAATACCCGCCGATATCTCTTGGGGTAAGTATTTCAAGGAATGTGCTTAGGGAAAAACTGATCTACACCAACATTGCAAGACAGCACTGTTGTCAAAGTTTCTCTTTTCCTGTACTGACCTCAAAGTGCTTACACATCACAACTGAGATTCTAAGGAGACCAGGAGAGGAAGATGCCACGGGGAGAAGTAGGAAGGAAAGAAGTAGGAAATAAACCAAAAATGAAGAAGAAATAAGGGAAGTTGGTTTTGTATTAAGTTCCACCTCTTTGCCAGGCACTATACAAGGCAATTCATGTAAGTGCTCCCTACATGACCAATGAACCAGCTCTTTCCACTCCATGAAGATTAGAGGGGGTGAGCTAGGGAATGGGGACAGATTGCCACAGCCTCTGTGCTCATTGGATCTATCCTCAAAGATCTGTCAAATTTATAGAAAATAACTCTGGGCATTTCCCCTATTTGGAGAGCAGCAAACATCCTCAGAATCCGGGGAGGGTATTGAAAGGGGAGGCTGCTGCTGATCTCACTTGAGGCTTCTGCCTGGTGCCAGTAGTTGCCTGCGATAAATAGAGCTGACAACCCATTTATTTGAACCCAAGTCTCTGCGGGGCTACATGACACCCAGGAAAGGCTGGACCTCTGGAATCAATGGAAGGAAATTGGGCAGGGTGAATTACCTTTTCCTTGGGCCTTTCATGGGCCTCTTTCCTTGCTTCTTTCAGATTACGATCTTAGCCATATCCAGGCCTGTTTCAAAAATGATTTTAAAGTCGGTGCTGCCATCAAAGAGATCTATGTCAAGCTGGGTGTGTCAGTGGGTTTATGCCAAGCAATTCTGAAGGAAATAAATGGTAAGTGGCAAAAGAGCATGATTTCTATGACCTCTTTGTCCCAGTCTTTCTTTAAGCTAAATACAGGGAATTCCAAGCTATTTCAATTTAAGTAATATTGAATCATCCAATACAAATTTATTAATCTCCTTCCATGTGCTAGACATACGAAAATGAATAAGATTGAATTCCTGTCCTCCTGGTGCTTGCATGTGATAAGCAAATAACTGAAGAAGCAACGACAAGGCAGTGTCACCAGGACTGACTTCCTGGAGATGGGAACGTTTGAACTGCAACTTAAAGAGTCAAGTATCAAGATTGGTTTTAGGTAGAAAAAATAAATCTTTTTTTTTTCAATGGAAATCTCCTCCAGGGGCTAATAGTTAGCCTGGCTAGAAGTCAGGTTCTGGGATGGGTAAGGAAGGTAGGTGAGGAGGCTAGTCCTGATCTGAGATAATGAGTGATATGGGGCCTAGAAGAGCAGGCAAAGCCACAAATCATGTAGCAGAGCTCAGATGTGAGGGGAGAACACATCTGAAGCGGGTTTTGAAAGTAGGGGGTGAGCAGGGGTCAGGGGCCACGTGTCTGAGGGCAGGGACCTTGGAATCAATAAAAGCAAGTTGGGAATCAACATGGTCAGTAGAGTAGGAAAGAGAGGTTGAGCAGGAGAGCACCAACCCTCTGACCCCTGCTATTCCCCAAGCAGCTCTGCATTCATCTTCTCTACATATAAGGCTTTGCCTAAGATTATATTTGAAGAAGGAGCTGCCCAGCTGAAACAAAACAAAATAAAACAACAAAAACCAATTGCTGATCAAGAATAATCTCTTGTGCTTGCGATTGACTTGTTGTTGGTGTTGTTTATTGATGTATTGGGGTAGGGCTGGGTTGAGAGATATGTCATACATAGAGGAGTGCATAAAACATACACACTGCTTGAAGGAAACTTGTAAAGTAAACCTCCACCCAGGACCCTAAATAGAACATTACTGAGCACCCCAGAAAACCCTGCCAATCACAGTTTCTCCCTTACTCCCTTACACAGTTTTAATAGCTATTAACCCAATTTTTATGCTAAAATTCCCTTCCTTTCTTTATAGTTTTACCACATATATATTATATATACAGAATATCAATATGGTTTAGCTATACCTGATTTTGAACTTTATGTGGGTAGAATGCAATCCTTTCAGTCCTGGTGGTGTCATTCAACAACATGTTTGTGAGATTTCTCCATTTTATTGCATGAGTATAACATTATTTATTTGTTCAGTCTACTTTGATGGGTTATTTCCTGTTTCAAGCAATTATGATCACTGCTGCTAATGGCCACTCTAGTGAAGTCATCTGAAGTTAACATGGGGGATATTTTGTGTTATATATGTGTAAGGGTTTCTCCAGGGAATATACCTAGGAGTAGAATTGCTGGGTAATAGAGTACATACTTTTTCTATTCTACTAGATATAGCTAGACTGTTTTATACACTCTAGCAATATAAGAGACTTACTTTGTTATGATGCTCAGAGCTAAGTACTCACTTTACACCAGCTCTTTTGGCATTGGGCACAAAGACAAATTATAATGAATATAACTCACTAATATAACCAAAAACTTTCTGGACAGCGCCAAGAAATAAAAATATAATAATGACCTTACAGCAGCAGCCACTGGGTAGTGAGTTTCTATCACAAACTGAGCCCAACCTCTTCATATTTCCCCTCCTTTGTCATCTCATACAAAGAAGGTAGTGTAGAGCAGTCTGGATTGATTTTCTTCACCTTTCGAGCCTCAAATTTCTTATCTGTATAGTGGGAATCATATAGTTCCTATTTCATAGGGAAGAGTAGATGAGTTCATGCATGTAATGTGCTTAGATTAGTGGCTGACGGATAATACATGATCAATAACTATTAGTTCTCATTGTATAATTTATTCTTTACATGTATGCAGAGGATCCACTTTGTAGATACAGGATAAGAGGAATCTCACACCGTATAAATGATTTGTCCGTGATCTCAAGGCTAGAAACAGACAGCTGAGATTGGCAAAGATGAGCAGAGCAGCTAGGCTGAAGGGAAGGAACTGAGTTTTCAGTCACAAGGGTTCTACCACACTTCACCCCAGGAACCAGGTTGGTGGGTGAAAATTACTGGAACAAGGAGCAGTGGGCTTGAAAGCAGGTAAACCTTATTTAAAATTTGGCTCTATTACCTACTACCTTTGTGGGCCTGGGCAAGTGACATAACAATTCCAGGTATGACTTTCATTATCTACGAAGAAGAGCCAATAACGTTCTAAGGATAAAAGAAAATATTATAGCCTATCATCCATCTATTGATTAATGGATCAATCTCTCATCTTCTACCAACTATCCATCCATCCAACCACACATCCACCCATCATCTTTTTGTCTGTCAGTCTGTGTGTCTATCTATCTAAATTTAGTAGACTCACTCAGTGACTGGCACTTATAGATGCTTAAAATAAATGTCCCTTCCTTGCCCTGCTCCCAAATCATCCTGTTTGTGATTGCCGGAGCTTCCCTTTCACTCTTGGACCATGATTCCCCTAAAGGCAGAGATGTGTCTCGTCTGCCCACCGAGCTCGGTGAATATTATGGTAACATTGTTGGTTGGGTTGCAGTAAATTCCAAGGAACTATCATGGATCCCCCAGTAACATGCCAGCTTTCCATGTTCGTTCCAGAAAGAAAAAAGAGAAACACCGTGGTGGATGATTTGGTGGTTCTCATACGAGGAGGGGCAAGTGAGTACATCACTGCCCTGGCATACCAACATCTGCCAACAGCAGAACTGATGCAGGAGTGGGGAGATGCTGTGCAGTACAACCCTGACATCATCAAAGTGAAGGTACAAGCAGCTGTTCTACCCATCTATTCATAAAACAGGTTCTGAGGGCTTATTGAGCATCAGGGTAAAGGACACAGAGGTCAGTATGACCCTGTCCCTCATCTTCAGGCACATACACTACAATGAAAAATATATCTGGAATGGGCAGATTAGATTCACTGCTCAGCACCTCCTGGGGACCCCTGACTTCCTTGCACATGGGCCCCCAGTTGCTAAAGGAATGTTACCTTCAGTCTCCAGTTCTAACCTTCTTAAATTAGTATTCTTTCCATTTCATTAGACAACCACTCTTTTAGTTATTCAGTCGTTCAAACATTCATTCATCCAACCAACAAATCGTGGCTAAGTTCCTGCCATACTATAACAACCAAGGTACTGGAGGAAAACACAGGAAGATACAAGGATGAAAAATGCATGCATAACTCTCTTACCCAACAGGATAATACATCATGATAAGAGCTAACATATTTTAAGCACCTGCTATATTCATGACACTCTGCCAGAGGCTTTGGGGATGTTATTTCATCTAATCCTCACAACAGGCCTGCAAATTAAGTATTCTTATCTCCGTTTTGTGGCTGATGAAAATCACGGGTCAGAGAGCTTATATCTATCTGTGACTGTTCAAGAGCGTCTATTAGGTCCGGACCTGAGATTTTGACCTTTTCTCTCCCGTGGGTGTGGTGAATAAAAAATAATGATCCCAACCACCTGTCACCCAAACAAGTGATGTTTTGCAACCTTAAACTAAAAAAGACATCTGTTAGACCAGGACTGTCATACATATCAGCAATGGTGGGTCCTTGCCTGTGGGAACTTCAGCACAGGGAACTGTGTCATGTCTTACACCATCCTTTTCTTGCCACTGCGTGTGCACTCACTGACGGCCAGTGCCACCCCCTCGAGATTTCCTCTTGCAGTCAGGGAGGGGAGTTGAGGGGTACAAGCTCTGATGGAAGCTCTGTAGTTCCCAACCTTGGCTATTTTTCCACAGTGTATTTGTCAAATCCATAGTTATCACAGAACAAGAAGGCTGCCATTCAAATCTTTTGTCTGCTACTTATTCAGTAGCTGGACATCGGAACAGTTACTGGCGAACATCAAGAAGATAAAGTCAGCCATGGGTTGCAGGTAGCGCCAGAGAAATCTGAGATTGGCTGATGCCATGATGACATTGGCAGGCAGCACAGATGGACATGGGAGAGAACAAGGAGCTTAGGGGATAATAGGTGCCTTGTCTTAATTTTTTACTGAAGCCCATTACCTGAATCCTAAGAACCAAGGGATTGTCCTGGTTACTCAGATAGGTTGGATACACCAGCTTGGACACTGAGAATGTCAAATGCCAAGCATGTGATATGACATGTGATGTGTTTATGTGTGTGTGTGGTGTGTGTGTGTGTGTGTGTGCGTGCATGCATGTTTGTGTGTGTTTGAGATAGAGAGAGAATGAGAGAAGGGAGAGAACAAGTTTGGGCAGGTTATTGTACTAAGCATCTCAATCAGGCCTTGCAAATAATTTTGGGTGTATAGTACTTTGTTAAAGGCACAGAGACTTCCTAGCATGATGTAGTGGGAAGCGTCATACCACTGTCAGTGTGGTGCTATGAAAGGCTGAATGAATTGAAAGAAGAGTTTAGAGAATCAAGAATGTTGACGGGGAGGGTTGCAAGAGTGGGGGAGGCAGGAGAATTGAAGATTTTTGTACATCTCTTCTGTAGCTCTCTAACTTGAGTTGAAGACATATGTTCTGGGCATCCTGGTGTTTCATGCACTTTTTCTGGCCAGGGAAAACTGAAGATGGTTCACATTATCTAGGAATAACTGTTCTCTGAAGAGTCACCTTATCAGGTAGCTGGAGTGGGCAATTGCTTTTCAGGGCAGCAGAGCCCACTAGATAAACAATTTCTAGACACAAGAGAGTTGATCAAAGCTTGTTGTACATAAACCAGGCTTCAAGATTAAGATCTGAAACAAGATTTCTATAGAAGCCAGGTAGGCAGGAAGGCAGACCACAGAAGAGTCTATTCACTAGTTATTGCCACACTTGCCAATAAGGACATAAAGACATGCCTCTTTGTTAAAAGCTTAGAGAAAGCAATGGACATATGAAGAGATTTTTAGCACAAAAGATAAAATTATATGCAAGATGCAGAAGAAAAGAATATGTCTAAAAAAACAGAAAAATAGAAGTAAATTTTAGAATGTGTTTTCTTTGCAATTATAACAAAATTCAAGAAAATGAGGAATTAGTGAAATAAAAACAGAAGCTTAGATGTTTAGACAATAATCAGATGAAAAGGGAAGTGACTGAATATAGGAAACCAAAAGCACAATAGCAGAATTAAAGCTTACATTGGAAACTATAAAGGACAGAACTGACACTGCAGAAAATCGAGTCTGTGATGTGGAAGGTGCTATAAAAATGTTCTTATAATGCAGAAGCAGAAGACAGAGAGATTAAAACAATGACATAAAAGAAATATGATAGACAGAGAGTACAGAAGTGGAAATCTAAAACACAGAGAATTCTTCCTAAGAGACAAGATGAAACGTGAAGACGTACTAATCAAGCACATAATAAGAGAAACTTCCCTGAGCTGATCATGCAAAATGAACAGCTCATGGAAAACCAGCCAAAATTAGTGGAAACAAAACAAAGCTGAAACACATCCGTGATGGTTTGGAGCCTTTATGGACAGAAAAGCACGTTCTTATGGTTAATCCATTCCTGTGGATGTGGACCTAATATAAGTAGGGTTTTTCTGGGGAGTAGGATCTTAAGATGAGACCCAGCTCATTCGGAGTGGGTCTTAATCCTCTTACTGAAGTCCTTTATAAGAGAAAGAAAGTCAGACGAGCAGAGAAAGAGAAAGACACAGAAATGCAGAGAAAACCACAGAAGCTGAGAGAGAAAGCCATGGAAGCCATTAGCTAAAAGCTGGGAAGCATGAAAGAGAAGGGAGAGACCAGCAGATGCCACGATGTACCTTGCCATGTGACAGAGGAGTTAAAAATCACTGGCAGCCAGTCTTCAGGAAGAAAGCATCACCTGATGATGCCTGATTTGGACACTTTTCTCAGCCTCAAAAATGTAAGCTTGATTAGTTAATAAATTCCCATTGTTTAACGTGGACCCATTTTGTGATATCTGGATTTTGGCAGCCTAGAAAACCAAAACATCCTAGTGACATTTTCTTTTTATAAGAACAAACATTTCCTACAGAAATAAAACTCAAACCAGTCTTAGAATTCTTTGCACGCTAAATGCCTGAAGAAAATGGAGTGGCAACCACAGGGTCTTAAAGGGAAAAGCATATGGGCCCAGTGAAATGTTCATTAATGGGTAAAGACTTCTGAAAGACATGTTGAGATATTAAAGGAGTCACAAATAGGGTTGGCAGATTTAGCAAATAAAAACACAGGATTCCCAGTTAACTCTGAACTTCAGATGAACATCGGACAGGTTTTTTTTAGTATATCTTGCACATATCACGTGGGACATACTTATACTAAAAAAATTTGTGTTCATTTGTTTGAAATTCAAATTTAACTGGTGTGCTGTATAAAACTGGCAACCCTAGTAACAAAGTCTGTCACCCATGTACATTTCTATATTAGTCAGGATAGTTAAGTTGGAGCCTGGGACCCAGGCTGGTGGAGCATTGGTTTTGCCGAGGGTAGAAGGAAAGAAGACAGTGGTGAATTGTACACTCATAGAGGTCAGGATAGCATAGGTTATGCTACAGTGAAGAATCTCAGCGGCTTAGTGACATAAAAGCTTATTTCTCAATCACACATGTCCAAAGTGTAATAACAAGGGGGCTTTGCTCAGGGATCCAGGAGACAGAGGCTTTATCTGGTCATGTGCTTCGAAGATCACCAAAGCATTGATGAGGAAACAGGCTTTTAAAACCATGCACTTCTCCTAAATCTTCAACCTGGAAGTGACACGCTTTCCTTCTGCTCACCTGTCACTGGTCCAAGCAGTCACATTGCCAAACTGCCTTGAAAGAGGGCAGGGAATTATGGCTCTAACATATGCCTGGAAGGCAGAGAAGCTGAAATATTTGGAAAACAGTGATAATGACCACCACACCTAGCTAAATGCCAGTAACTCAAAGATTTTTCTAGAAACAAATTATTCTGACCAGGAAAAGGTTTAAAATAGAGATGTTATGGCAGCCCTGCCTGGTAAGACAACATTTAGCTTGGACTGATAGATCTTACTCCCCCACCCAAAATAAATTCTGAATTTCAAAGAAAGAAACCATGAATATAATTAAAAGGGAAATGATAAACCAGTAAAATAATTTTTATCCCTAATGTGTAAAGAATGATAAAATTTATAAGAAAGATACACTCAAAGGAATTGGACAACCCTTAGAACTGTAAATGACTAAAAAGTATTTGAATATTTTAGGCTCTTTGGGAATAAAAAATTAAAATTAAAATATCAATGCAATATTATTTTACCTATCGAGCTGACAATGATTAAAACTCTATGTTTGATGTCATTGAGACAGATGAGGAGGGCACTTTTGTAAAATGGGATGGAAGTATAAATCTGTACACATCTTTAGGAAGATAATTTAACAGTATCAAAAACATTCAAAATGTTTATAGTTCTTGGCCCATGACCCCTAACAAAAGGAAATAAAGTGTCACTAAAGATGTATGTACAAAGATGGCCCTTGTTTTGTGTTATTTATAGTAACAAACGGGAAAAGAAAAAAGGAAACCACCTAAAGATTCAGTGGCAGGGGAAGAGTTGAATAAGTTGTGGTACATCCACACAGTGGGATTCTATGAAGCCCTGGAAAAATCATTTTATCAAAGAATATTAAACAGTATGGGAAAATGCTTGTAATAGGATGTGTTAGTTAGATTCAGTTGTCAACTTGGCCAGGTGAGCATACCTAGTCTTGTTGCTGCGGACATAAGCCAACGGTATGTGAACCTCATCTGTTGCCAATTACATCTGCAGTCAGCTAGGAGGCGTGTCTGCTGCAATGAGTGACATTTGGCTTAATTGGCTGGTGCTTAAATGAGAGAATGCAACGTAGCACAGC
>PVIY010052721.1:0-15054 GCA_004026745.1 Myrmecophaga tridactyla
TTTTTTTTTTTTTGCAATGTATTTATTATTTTTAAGCTACTTCATAAATATTTTTAATTTTTGTTTTTAATCCCTACTAGGATAAATATCAATAGATATGATCTACATAAACAAAATCTCTCTGGGGGCCGCTATAATTGTATTGTTTATTTCTTTGTGGGTTTAGGGGATATTACCTGATATAGGCTATCACAAGAGAAAATTTTATTTGAAGTCGCCTTTCATATTTCTGCATTCTACCATGTTATTTTCCCATTAGTGTAAGTGCTAAAATAATTTTTTTTTCATTTTATTTTAAGGAAGGAAAGAGGGAAGAAAAAGAAAGAGAGAGAAGAAGGGAGAGAGCAGGAGGAGAAGAAGGGAAAGGAGGGAGGGTAATGTGGTCAGGAGAGCACCATATTCCCCATATGTCCCCAAAATCTTTATCCACATCACACCAGAGCAAAATATCAGAGGAAGTTGCACCGACTTTCCACTTCTTGGCCTTGTTTTCAGAGGAACTCGTTCGGCTCACCTGGGCCCTGACATTGTCATCTCCACCAGAGTCACAATATCGAGATCAGACAGTATGTGTCCTTTTGTGTCTGGCTTATTTCTCTCAGCATTATGTCCTCCAAGTCCATCCACATTGTCATGGGCTTTGGGACCTCATTTGGTCTTACTGCTGCATAATAATCCATCGTATGGAAATACTACATTTTGTTTATCCACTTTTCTGTTAATGGGCACTTGGATTGTTTTCATTTTTTGGCAACTGTGAATAGTGCTGCTATGAATATCAGTCTGCAAATGTCTGTTTGTGTCACTGCCCTCAGCTCTTCTGGGTATATGCCGACTATTGTTATTGTCGGGTCATAGGGCAACTCAATATTTAGTTTTCTGAGGAATCACCAAACTGTCTTCCATAGTGGCTGCACCACTATACATTTGCAGCAGCAGTGAGTAAATGTTTCCATTTCTCCATATCCTCTCCAACATTTGTAGTTTCCTGTGTGTTCAATAGCAGGCATTTTTATAGGTGTGAAGTGGTATCGCGTTGTTTTAATTTGCATTTCCCTTGTAGCTAAGGAAGATGAGCCTCTGTTCATGTGCTTTTTAGTCATCTGTGTTTGCTCTTTGGAAAAGTGCCTATTCATATCTTTAGGCCATTTTGTATTTGGATTGTTTATTCTTTTGTGGCTAAGTTGTATGATTTCTTCATGTACGTGGAATATCAAACCTTTATCTGAGGTATGGTTTCCAAATAATTTTTCCTATTGAGTTGGCTGCCTCTTCACCTATTTGACAAAATCCTTTGAGTCCCAGAAGCTTTTGATTCTGAGGGGCTCCCATTTATGTATTTTTACTTTTGTTGCTTGTGCTTTGGGTGTGAAGTTCATGAAACTACCTCCTATGTCATGGTTAGGTTCATGTGTCAACGTGGGCAAGTGGTGGTACCTGTTTGTCTGGTTGGGAAAGTGCTGGCCTGTCTGTGGCGATGAGGGCATTTCATAGAATTAAATCATGATCACGTCAGCTGCGTCCACAGCTGATTCCATTTGTAATCATCCAAGGGGAGTGTCTTCTGCAATGAGTAATGCTTAATCTGACCGCTGGAAGCCTTTTAAGGAGGATTCAGAAGACACAGGTTCTTCCTGTCTCAGCTGGTGAGCCTCTCCTGTGGAGTTCATCCAGACCCTCCACCGGAATCGTCAGCTTCACAGCCTGCCCTGTGGATTTTGGACTCTGCATTCCCGTGGTCACGTGAGACACTTGTATAAATTTTATATTTGCGAGTGTTCCCTGTTGATTCTGTTTCTCTAGAGAACCCTAACTAATAAATCCTATTATTAGGTTTTGAAGATGTTTCCCTATGTTTTCTGTTATGTTTTATGGTACTGGCCCTTACATTTATATCTTTGATCCACTCTGAGTTAATTTTTATGTAAGGGTGTAAGACGTGCTGTACTGGTTTGAAAGGATTATGTACCCTAGAAAAGCCATGTTTTAATCCTGATCCATTTTGTGGAGGCAGCCATTTCTTTTAATGCCTATTCAGTACTTCAGATTGGAAACTTGATTAGATTTATCTCCAGGGAGATGTGACACGCCCAATTCTGCATATTAACCTTTGATTAGAGGGAGATGCGACTCCACCCATTCCAGGTGAGTCTTGATTAGTTTACTGGAACCCTTTAAAAGAGGAAACATTTTAGGAAAAGCTTCAGAAACAACAGCCAAGAAAACCACGAGAGCCCACACAGCCAGAGACCTTTGAAAATAAAGGAGGTATATGTCCCCAGGGGAGCTTCATGAAACAAGAAGCCAGGAAAGAAAGCTAGCAGACATTGCCATGTTCGCCATGTGCCTGTCCAGTTGAGAGAGAGAAACCCTGAACATCATCGGCCTTCTTGAACCAAGGCATATTTCTTGATAATCTTAGATTGGACATTTTTATAGCCTTGTGTTAATTTGGACATTTTCATTGGCTTAGAACTATAAACTAGCAACTTAATAAATTCCCTTTTTTAAAAGCCATTCTGTTTCTGGTATTTCACATTCCGGCAGTTAGCAAACTAGAACACATGGGTCTTCCTCTCATTCAAAAGAATGCTTTGACTTATTGATATCCAGTTTTCCCAAGCCGATTTTTTGAAGACTCTTCTATCTCAGTTCAGTAGGTTTGAGGTCCTTGTCAAAGGTCAATTGACTGTAAATTTGTTGGTCAATCTCCACAGTCTTGATCTGGTTCCATTGGTCAGTACTTTTATCTTTGTGCCAATACCATACTGTTTTGACCATTGTGGCTTTGTAGAAAGCTTTAAATTCAGGAAGAGTTAGTTCTCCCATTTCACTCTTCTTTTTTAGGGTATCTTTAGCTACTTGAGGTTTCTTTCTCTTCCAAATGAACTTGATAGCAAGCTTTTCCATGTCTTCAAAATAGGTTGTTGGAATCTTAATTGGTATTGCATTGGATCTATAGATACTTTTAGGTAGGACTGACATCTTAACAACATTCAGCCTTCCTATCCATGAGCATGGAATGTCTTTCCTTCTGTTTAGATCTTTTTTTTTTTTTTGTATGCTCTATGGTGGGGTCACATTTCATTATTTTTCTATGTGAGCATCACATTATTGCAGCACCATTTGTTGAGTTTTTTGTTTGTTTTACTTGTTTGTTTTTGGGGAAGTGCATGGACCGGGAATTGAACCCAGGTCTCCCACATAGCAGGTGAGAATTCTACCACTGAACTACCCTCACACCCCCTAGATCTTTTATTAATGTTTTTTATTGTAAAATATAGCATATACACAAGGCAAAGGAAGAAAAAAGCAATAATTTTCAAAGCACACTTCAACAAGAAGCTACAGAACAGATCCCAGAGTTTGTCATAGGCTACCCTTCCATATCTCAGATTTTTTCTTCTAGCTGCTCCAAAACACTAGCGGCTAGAAGGAATATTAATATAGTGATTCAGCAGTCATACTTGTTTGTTAAATCCCATTTTCCCTGTTATTCCTCTTCCTTCTCCTTTAATCCCTCTCTCATACTATAGGGATCTTTGGGGAATGCCCGTTCTGACTACTTCATGCTGAGAAGGGGTATCCATACTGACGGACAGGAGGCTGCAATCAGATCAGGTAAATCCTGAAACCCAGAGGGATCAGCCTCTCCAGGATTATCAATTGATTGCATCCCCTACCCTTCAGTGTTAGAGCCTCTTTAATTTCTTTTTTTTTTAATTTGCATATGGGCAGGAGGCACCAGGGATCAAACTCCAGACCTCCAACACGGTAGGTCGGAGCTCTGCCTGCTGAGCCACGGCAGCCGCCCTCTTTAATTTCTTTTAACAATATTTTATAGTTTTCTGTGTACAGGTCCTTTACTTCCCTGGTTAAGCTTATTCCTAGATACTTCATTCTTTTAGTGGCTATTTTTAATATAATTTTTCCTTAATTGTCTCCATTTTTAAGTCATTATTTGTATGTACAGAAACATTTCTGATCTCTGTATATTAATTTTGTATCCCACTACTATATTGAATTTGTTTATTAACTCAAGTAACTTTGTCATGGATTTCTCAGGATTTTCCAAGTATAGGATGGTATTGTCTGTGAATAATAAAAGTTTTACTTCTTCCTTACCTATTTGGATACTTTTTATTTATTTCTCCTGCCTAATCACTCTGGCTAGGACTTCTAGTACAATGTTCAATAACGGATGTGACAATGGGCATCCTTGTCTTGTTGCTGACCTTAGGGGATGTTCTAGTTTTCTATCATCTGGAATGTAATATACCAGAAACAGAATGGCTTTTTTAAAAAAAGGGGAATTCAGTAAGTTACAAGTTTACAGTTCTAAAGCCATACAAATCTCCATATAAAAGCAAGTCTATATAATGTCCAAACTGAGGCACCATCAAGAGGTTACCTTCACTCAAGAAAGGCCGACAAGTTCAGTGCTTCTCTCTCAACTGGGAAGGCACGTGGCAAACATGGTGACAGTCTGCTAGCTTTCTCTCCCAGCTTCTTGCTTCATGAAGCTCCCCAACAGCATTCTCCTTCTTCATCTCCAAAGGTCACTGGCTGGTGGACTCTTTGGTTCCCTTGTTATTCTGTGGTGGTTCTGTGGTTCTCTCTTCATTCTCAAAAGTGGCCCTCTTTCAAAAATGTCTCCTGTTTTATAGGATTCCAGTAAATTAATCAAGACCCACATAGAATGGGTGGAGACACGTCTCCATCTAATCAAGTTTAATGCCCACAATTGATTGAGTCACATCTCTGTGGAGATAACCTAATCAAGTTTCCAACCTATAGTACTGAATAGGGATTAAAGAAACTGTTCCTCCCACAAGATTGATTAGGATTAAAATACAGCTTTTCTAGGGCACATAAATCCTTTCAAACCAGCAGCAAATGCTTTCAATCTCTCCCAGTTGAAAATGATGCTGGCTGTGGATTTTTCATATATGCCCTTTATTGTGTTGAAGAAGTCTCCTACAAGTCCCGTTTTCACCAGAAAAAAATGCTGAATTTTGTTGGGTGCTTTTTCAGCACCAAGCGATGTGCTCATATGATTTTTTCTGTTGAATTTATTAATATGCTGTATTACATTAATTGATTTTCTTATGTTGAACCAGCCCTGCCTTCTGATATATCATGAGGTATAATTCTTTTAATGTATCATTGGATTTCATTTCCTAGAATTTTGTTGCGAATGTTTGCATCAATGTTCATTAGGGAAATTGTCCTGTAGTTTTCTTTTCTTGTAACGTCTCTATCCAGTTTTAGCATTAAAGTGATATTAGCTTCATAAAATGAGTTAGGTAAGGATCCTTTTTCCTCAATTATTGCAAGAGTTTAAGTAGAACTGGTGTTAGTTCTGTTTGGAATGTTTGATTAAATTCCACTGTGAAGCCGCTGGGCCCTGGACTTTTCTTCATAGGAAGATTTTTGATGACTGAATCTCTTCACTTGTAATTGGTTTGTTACCATCTTCTCTTTCTTTTCAAGGCATTGTTGGTAATTCATGTTTCTAGAAATTTGCCCTTTCCACCTAAGCTGTCTAATTTGTTGGCATATAGTTGTTCATAATATCCTCATGATTTTTTAAAATTTCTTCAGGATCCTAATTTCTGATTTTATCTTTGTTTTTTATTTGTCAGTCTAGCTAGGGGTCCATCAATTTTATTGATTTTCTCAAAGACCCAACTTTTAGTTTTGTTGATTCACTCTGTTGGTTTTTGTTGTTGTTGTTGTTCTCCAGTTCACAATTATTTCTGCTTTAATCTTTGTTATTTCTCTTCTATTTGCTTTGGGGTTGGGTTGCTGTTCTTTCTCTAGTTCCTTCAGGCAAGCAGTTAAGTCCTCAATTTTTGCTGTTTCTTCCTCATCCTCCTTCTTTTTTATATGCTGTATGGTGGGGGTCACATTTCATTCTTTTTCCATGTGGCTATCCTGTTATTGCAGAACCATTTGTTGGATTTTGGGGGGATAGGGGGGAGAGCATGGGCAGGAAATGGAATCCAGGTCTCTACATGGCAGACAAGAACTCCACTACTGAACAACCCCTTTGTTCTTAATGTAGGCATTTAGGACAATAAGTTTCCCTCTCAGCACAGACTTTGCCACATCCCACAAGTTCTAATATGTTGTATTTTCATTTGTTTACAGACATTTAACAATTTCTCTTAATTTCTTCTTTGATCCACTGATTGTTTAAAAGTGTGTTGTTTAGGACTTCCGGTAAGATGGGTGTGGTACTTAGATTCAGTTGTCACCTTGGCAGGTGAAGGCACCTAGTTCTGTTGCTGTGGACATGAGCCAATGGTATGTGAACCTCATCTGTTGCTGATTACATCTGCAGTCAGCTAGGAGGCGTGTCTGCTGCAGTGAATGATGTTTGACTTAATTGGCTGGTGCTTAAATGAGAGAGTTCAACGTAGCACAGCCTAAGCAGCTCAGCATTCCTCATCTCAGCACTTGCAGCTCAGCCCAGGCCTTTGGAAATGCAGAAAGGAATCACTCCAGGGAAAGTTGTTGGAACCTAGAGGCCTGGAGAGAAGACCAGCTGAGATCACCCTGTGCCTTCCCACGTAAGAAAGAACCTCAGATGAAAGTTAGCTGCCTTTCCTCTGAAGAACTAACAAAATAAATCCCCTTTTATTAAAAGCCAATCCGTCTCTGGTGTGTTGCATTCCAGCAGCTAGCAAACTAGAACAATGGCCAACTAGAGTAGCTCGAGCTTAGCCCTGCTCCACAGAAAAGTTAGAGAAGGGACAGGAGGGCAACTGAAGTGGCAATTTGGGAGTGTGGCTGACCTGGGAGAGCCTTCAGTGTCACATGCTGCAGCCCTGGTTGCAGAGGCCGGGGAGCTGAAAGGCAGAAAGCTGGAGCCTGGTGCGGAGCCATGGAACCCGCGGGAGTGCTCGGATGGGAATCAGGGACTAGGAAGTAAGCCAGGCCGCGTTCCTTGGACACACTACCCTCACCGGTGCAGTCCTGTGACCGGCGACTCACCCCACACCCCATGTACTGGAACCCAGTCACCTGCTCCCATTTCCCTGCACTTTAGGCGCCCCCAGCCCCCAGTGCACATACCTGCCCCCCACCCCCACCCCAAGTGCAGCCCAAAGCACTTCTCTTACACCCCTCCTAAGCACTACCTCCCCCTCCCTGTTCCATGCAGGCTGTTGCCAGTGCATAAAGGCTATGGACAATAACCTCTATACCTAAGCTACCCCTGCCTCCCCCAAGAGTGTCACACGGCCTCACTCTGCCCTACCTGAGCTCCATGCATCCCTTCATGGCATTCCCAAGCCCACGCATGCATGTGAGCTCCCAATCTCGTATTCAGCTCTGAGAACCTCATTTTACTGCAGTCCTAGAACTGCACATGCACGTGGCCCGCAGCCACACGTCCCAGCTCTGAGAAAGTGCCAACCTGCACAACCGGGTCACATCTGCCCCCAGTCCACCAACCTGCTGCCACAGCTCTACGCATGCGCACAAAGGAACCCGAGCCTTAGACCAGCGCACACCACAGTTACACCCCCCAGACCGGTGCACCCACATAGCTACATCCTCCCTGGCCACTGGGCACCCAGGTTCACAAGCACCAGTGTAACATCCCCAACCTGCGCCCACACCTGCCATGAAACAAATCACCGCACTGAGTGCTCCACCCCGTGCCCTGCTCTCTGCTGTACAACCATCCCATAAACACAAGGCCTTTGACCACTGAAAGAAATTCAACTCCCAGAGTAAACCAATAAAGATATTTACATGCCATGAAGACAGAGAAGATCACTAAGCATATCACAATGCAGACAGATATAGCCCTGCCTAATGACCATATTAAAACACCAGAGGAGACACAGACATTGGAACAACTAATCAAACATGTTCATACAACTCTACTTAATAAAATAAGTTGGATAGCAAAAGGCATAAAAGAGATCAAAAAGATAGTAGAAGAGCATAAAGAGGAATTTGAAAATAAATTTTAAAATAGCAGAAATCAGAAATTAAAGACTCTGTTGACCAAATAAAAAAACATACTAGAGGCACACAACACAAGATTTGAAGAGACAGAAGAAAGAATAAGTGATATAAAGGGTAGGATAATTGACTTCGAAGACTCAAACAGCAATTGGCAAAAAAAAAAGATGGAAAAAAATTGAATGAGAACTCAGGGAAATGATAGAGAAAACAAAACACGCAAGTATAAGAATCATTGGTGTCCCAGAAGGAGAAGAGAGGAGTAAAGGGCTAGGAAGAGTAGTGAGGATATAATGGGGAAAACTTCCCAACCCTCATAAAGGACATAAATATACAAGTCAAGGAAGCTCAAAGAACTCCAAACAGAATAAATCCAAATAAGCCTTCCCCAAGACACATACTAGTCAGTCTGTCAAATGTTGAAGAGAAACAGAAAATCCTGAAAGCAGCAACAGAAAAACAATCTACTACATACAAGGGAAATCAAATAAGACCAAGTCCAGATTACTCAACTAGCACCCTGGAGGCAAGCAGGCAGTGGTATGATATATTTAAGATCCTGAAAGAGAAAGACTTCCAGCCAAGGATTCTGTACCCAGTCAAATTGTCTTTCAAAATTCAGGGAGAGATTAAAGCTTTCACAGACAAGGAAGTCCTAAAAGAATTTGTGAACAAGAGACTGACCCTACAAGAAATACTGAAAGGAGTTCTGCTGGCTGGAGGAGGGCACAGAATTGAAGAGTGTTACAAAGGGTAATCTGAAGAATACAAAGAGAAAGAGGGGGGAAAAATATATAGATCTGACAAATAAAATTAAAAAGATGAGATGGTAGAATCAAGAAAAACATTTTCAGTAATAACTTTCAATGTTAATGGACTAAACTTACCAATTAAAACATACAGATTGGTAGAATGGATTAAGAAACATAATCCAGCTATATGCTGCTTACAGGAGACTCATCTTAGACACAAGGATACAAATAGACTGAAAGTAAAAGGATGGAAAAAGATTTTCCATGCAAGTTGTAACCAAGAGAAAGCTGGAGTATATCAGACAAAATAGACTTTAAATGTAAAGACATCATAAGAGGCAAAGAAAGATACTATATACTAAAGGGTCAGTTCACCAAGAAGATATAGCAATCATAAATGTTTATGCTTCCAATCAACAAGCTCCAAAGTACATGAGATAGATATGAGCAAAACTGAAGGGAGCTATAGATGTTTCAACAATATTAGTAGGAGACTTCAATACACCACTCTCCTCTATAGATAGAACAATAAGACAGAAGATCAATAAGGAAATAGAGAAGTTAAAAAACTTGATAAATGAATGAGACCTAACAGACATATATAGGTCATTGCACCCCAAAGCACAAGGTTATACATTCTTCTTTAGTGCTCATGGAACATTCTCTATGATAGAGCATATGCTGGGGCACAAAACAGATCTTTATAAATTTTAAAATGTTGAAATTATTCAAGCACTTTTTTTATGATCACAATGGGATGAAGATGGATCTCAATAACCACCAAAGAACAAGACCATTCGCAAAAATATGGAGATTAAATAACACACTCTTGGGCGGGCCACAGTGGCTCAGTGGCAGAGTTCTCTTCTGTCATGCCTGAGACCCAGGTCCAATTCCTGGTGCCTGCCCATGCAAAAAAACAAACAAAAGAAACATTCTTAAACAACCAGTGAGTCAAAGAAGAAATTGCCAGAGAAATCAGTAGCTATCTGGAATGAATGAAAATGAGAATACAACTTATCAGAACTTATGGGATATGGCAAAGGTTGTGCTGAGATGGAAATTTATTGCCCTAAATACCCATATTAAAAAAACAAGGAAGAGCAAATATCGAAGACTTAACAGCAAACCTGGAGGAACTTGAGAAAGAACACCAAACTAACCCCAATGCAAATAGGAGAAGAGAAATAACAAAGATTAAAGCAGAGATAAATGAATGGGAGAACAAAAGAACAATAGAAAGAATCAATAAAACCAAAAGTTGGTTCTTTGAGAAAATCAATAAAATTGATGGGCCACTAGCAAGACTGACAAAGAAAAAAAGAGAGAGGATGCAAATAAACAAAATCAGAAATGCGAAGGGATGCATTACCACACACCCTAAAGAAATAAAACAGATCATAAAAGTATACTATGAACACCATACGCCAACAAACTAGACAACTTAGATGAAATGAACAAATCCCTGGAGACACAAAAACAAGCTACACTGACTTGGGAAGAAATAGAAGATTTCAAAAATTCAATCACAAGCAAAGAGATTCAATCAGTCATCAAAAATCTTCCTACAAAGGAAAGCCCAGGGCCAGATGGCTTCACAGGGGAATTTTATCAAACATTCCAGAAAGAACTAACACCAATCCTGCACAAACATTTCAAAAAAAATGAGGAAAAAGGAACTCCACCTAACTCATTTTATGAAGCTAATATCATTTTAATACCAAAACCAGTTAAAGATGCTATAAGAAAGGAAAACTACAGGCCAATCTCCATAATGAACATAGATGCAAAAATTCTCAATAAAATATTAGCAAATTGAATGCAACAGCACATTAGAAGAATTATACAACATGACCAAGTGGGGTTTATCCCAGGAATGCAAGGATGGTTCAACACAAGAAAATCAACTAATGTAATGCAGCACATTAACAAATCCAAAAGAAAAAATCACTTGATCATCTTGATTGATGCTGAAAAACCATTCAACAAAATTCAGCATCCTTTTCTGATAAAAACACTTCACAAGATAGGAATCAAAGGTAACTACCTCAATATGATAAAGGGAATATATGAAAAACCAATAGCCAGCATCATACTCATGGAGAGAGACTGAAAGCCTTCCCCCTAAGATCAGGTACAAGGCAAGGATGCCCACTGTCACCACTATTATTCAACATTGTGCTAGAGGTTCTAGCTAGAGCAACCAGGCAGGACAAAGAAATGAAAGGCATCCAAATTGGAAAGGAAGAAGTAAACTCTCGTTATTTGCAGATGATATGATACTGTACCTGGAAGATCCTGAGAAATATACAGCAAAGTAACTTGAGCTAATAAACAAATTCAGCAAGGTGGCAGGATATAAAATTAATGTGCAAAAATCAGTAACATTTTTATACACATGTAGTGACCTAGCTGAGGAGTCAGTTAAGGGGAAAAAATCCATTCAAAATAGCAACTAAAAGAATCAAATAATTAGGAATGAACTTAACTAGGGATGTAAAGGACGTGTACACAGAAAACTACATAACATTGCTAAAAGAAATCAAAGGAGATCTAAATAGGTGGAAAGACATTCCCTGCTCATGGATAGGAAGGCTAAATATAGTTAAGATGTCAGTTCTCCCCAAATTGATATACTGATCAACACAGTACCAATCAAAATTCAAACAACCTATTTTGAAGATTTGGAAAAGCTAAAGTACCAAATTCATCTGGAAGGGAAAGAGACCTTGAATAGCTAAAAGCACCCTAAAAAAAAAGAAGAATGAAGTGGGAGGTTTAACACTCCCTGACTTTAAAACCTATTTTGAAGCCACAGTGGTCAAAACAGCATGGTACTGGCACAAAGACAGAAGCATTGACCAATGGAATTGAATTGAGAGTGCAGAAATAGACCACCAAATCTAAGGTCAACTGAATATTGACAAGGCCCCCAAATCCTGTGAACTGGGACAAAATAGTCTTTTCAATAAATGGCCATGGAAGAACTGGATATCAATAGCCAAGAGAATGAAAGAGGACCTCTGTCTTACATCCTACACAAAAATTAATTCAAAGTGGATCAAAAACACCTAAATATAAGAACTAGCACCACAAAGCTTCTAGAAGAAAATGTAGGGAAACATCTTCAAAACCTAGTAATAGGAGGTAGCTGCCTAAACTTTACACCAAACCATAAGCAACAAAAGAAAAAATAGATAAATGGGAACTCCTCAAATTCAAATGTTTCTGCACCTCAAAAGATTTTGTCAAAAAGGTGAAGAGGCAGCCAACTCAATGGGGGAAAATATTTGGAAATCACAAACCAAACAAATGTTTGATTTCCTGTTTATACAAAGAAATCATACAACTCAACAACAAAAGAACAAACAACCCAATTATAAAGTGGGCTAAAGATATGAATAGGCATTTTTCTGAAGAGTAAATGCAGATGGCTCAAAAGCACATGAAAAGATGCTCATTTTCATTGGCAATAAGGGAAATGCAGATCAAGACTGCAATGAGATACCACCTCACACCTATAAGAATGGCTGTGATTGAACAAACAGGAAACTAATATTGGAGAGGATGTGGAGAAACTGGGACACTTATGCACTGCTGGTGGGAATGTACAATGGTGCAGCCACTATGGGAGACTGTTTGGTGGTTCCTTAGGAAACTAAATATCGAGTTGCCCTATGACCCAGCAATAGCACTACTTGGTATATACCCAGAAGAGCTGAAAGCAACGACACAAACAGACATTTGCACACCAATGTTCATTGCAGCATTATTCACAATCGCCAAAAGATGGAAACAAACCAAATGCCCATCAACAGACAAGTGGGTCAACAAAACGTGGTATCTACATGTGATGGAACACTATGCAGCAGTAAAACAAAATGACATCCTGAAACATATGATATGATGGATGGGCCTTGAGGACATAATGCTGAGTGAAGTTAACCAGGCACAAAAGGATAGATACTGTATGATTCCACTTTTATGACCAGCATAAAGGTATAATCAGAGGTTTATAATACAGAATATAGGGAACTTTGAGATACATAGAAACTATAGATGGGTGAACCATTAGCTAATGAGGCTGAACTCCAATGTAAGGGGATGGGAGTGAAGGTGATTCTCTAATGAGTCTAGAAGTAATATTACCATATTGAAGATGAAGACCATTGAAAGGGGTTGTATAGACCTATGTGTCCCACTGATCCACACCAGAAATATGAATTAGTTCTCATAGAATTAGTTCAAAGATATGATTCTTGTATAAAGAAGGTTTTGGTCCAGGGTGCGGGGGGAAACTGCTATTGCATGCTATGAGCTGTGTTCAAAAGGAAACCATCAGCACTACCACAGCAACAGCAGAGGTAAATAATGGGGTGAGGGACATGAGTTAAGAGGAGGTTGGATTTTCTATTTGGCAAGGCTGTGTTTGTTGGTTTTCTTTCTCTTGGGAACAAGGAAATTGTCTGGAATTGTGGGTGTTGAACTGTGGAACTTTGGGCCCTCTACATGATGCCCAATGAATGCATGTGGCTGAAGGATGCACTGATGGAGAAGTAGATTGGCAAACGATGGGGTATATTTATGAACGAATGTCGTGCTGCCACAAAAAAAGGAACAAAGTCATGAGGCATGCAATGATATGAATGAACATGTGGGACATTTGATGAGACAAAATAAGCCAGAAACAAAAGAACAAGAATGGCATGGTCACCTTTAGAAAATGCTTATAAGAAAACAGGGGCCTAGATTGTAAGCTTTCAGAGCAGACACAATAAGTCCGGAGTGGTGATTATTATTTCTGGATTTTGGGAGGCTGTTTTATATATATAACCTGATATTTAGAGATAAGAACGAAGCCGAACAGTTTGGGGGCAAAGTAATTCAGAACATACAGGTAAGGAAGACAACATGTCTATATTTTAGAACCACACGTACTCTTTGAGACCAATGAAAGAAAGGTTTATTTGGTCTGAAACTGAAATTTTCGTAGTGCATAATCTAATTCAACCTATCTGTATAGCTCATTTGAACAATTGAAACACAGGAAGCACAGAATAAGGAAAAGGTCCTTCAATCCTGTATAGATTATTGTAATGCCTGGAAACATCCTAGAGTATATTAACCAGATAATCAAACAGGATTGGCAAAAGAGAAATTAGACAAGAAAAACAAATACAAGGCATCAAAATTGGAAAGGAAGAAGTAAAACTCTCACTTTTTGCAGATGATATGATACTATATGTCGAAAACCCTGAAAAATCCACAGCAAAACTACTAAAGCTAATAAATGAATACAGCAAAGTGGCAGGTTACAAGATCAACACTCAAAAATCTGTAGTGTTTCCATACACTAGTAATGAACAATCTGAGGGGGAAATCAAGAAACAAATTCCATTTATAATTGCAAACAAAAGAATAAAATATTTAGGAATAAATTTAACTAAAGAGACAAAAGACCTATATGAAGAAAACTACAAGAAATTATTAAAAGAAATCACAGAAGACCTAAATAGATGGAAGGACATACCATGTTCATGGACTGGAAAACTAAATATAGTTAAGATGTCAATTCTACCTAAATTGACTTACAGATTCAATGCAATACCAATCAAAATTCCAACAACTTACTTTTCAGAAACACAAAAACCAATAACCAAATTTATCTGGAAGGGCAGGGTGCCCCGAATAGCTAAAAGTATCCTGAGGAAAAAAATGAAGTCGGAGGTCTCACGTTACCTGACTTTAAGGCATATTATGAAGCTACAGTGATCAAAACAGCATGGTACTGGCATAAAAATAGATATATTGACCAATGGAATTGAATAGAGTGTTCAGATATAGACCCTCTCATCTATAGACACTTGATCATTGATAAGGCAGTCAAGCCAACTCACCTAGGATAGAGTAGTCCCTTCAACAAATGGTGCCTAGAGAACTGGATATCCATATGCAAAAGAATGATAGAGGACCATATCTCACACCCTATACAAAAGTTAACTCAAAATGGATCAAAGATCTAAACATTAGGTCTAAGACCATAAAACGGTTAGAGGAAAATGTAGGGAGATATCTTATAAATCTTATAATCGGAGGCGGTTTTATAGACCTTACACCTAAAGTAAGAGCACTGAAGAAAGAAAGAAAGAAATGGGAGCTCCTCAAAATTAAACACTTTTGTGCATCAAAGAACTTCATCAAGAAAGTAAAAAGACAGCCTACACAATGGGAGACAATATTTGGGAACGACATATCAGATAAAGGTCTAGTATCCAGAATTTATAAAGAGATTGTTCAACTCAACAACAAAAAGATAGCCAAT
>PVIY010052722.1:0-15051 GCA_004026745.1 Myrmecophaga tridactyla
CTTTGAAATTTATTGCCTTTATTTATATATACTATTTAAAGAGAAGGAGGAATATAACAGAGAAAATAGGATTTAACAATGAGTATGACTGCTGAATCATTAAATTGATATTTCTATTGGTCTCCAGTGTCTTGGGGCAGGTAGAAGAAAAAATGAAAAATCATGGAACTGTAATCCATACCAAACTTTAAAATCTGTTCTATAACTACTTGTTAAAATGTACTTGGAAACTTATTGCTTTTTTGTATATATGTTATATTTCACAATAAAAAATAATGTTAAAAAGGGATAAGCCGTGAGGACATAATGCTTAGTGAAATAAGCCAGACACAAGAGGATAGATACTGTATGATTCCAGTTTTATGACCAGTGTAAAGGTATAATCAGAGGCTTATAATACAGAATATAGGGGACTTAGAGATACATAGAAGCTAGAGATGGGTGAACCATTAGCTAATGAGGCTAACTTCAATGTAAGGGAATAGAAAGAAATGAAGGTGCTTCTCTGGTGAGTCTATAAGTAATATTACCATATTGAAGATGAACAAGATTCAAAAGAAAAAGAGGGACATTCCTGATAAATCCCAGAGTGATTTGAAGAGTGAATAAAAATGTATTTGAAAAGTCTCCTTGGGGGAATGGTGAGAAAGGGGGAACATTCAACTTCCCCATTTGGAGAAGATCTGATATTCTTGCAAGCAGTGAGGACAACCAAATCAATAGGCCAAGCCCTCAATCTTGGGGCTTGTTCATATGAAACTTATTCCCACAAAGGATAGGCTAAGTCTACTTAAAATTAGGCCTAAGAGTCACCCCCAGAGAACCTCTTTTGTTACTCAGATATGGCCTATCTCTCTCTCAGCCAACATGGCAAACAAACTCACTACCCTCCCCCCTCTACATGGGACATGACTTCCAGGGGTGCAAACCTCCCTGGCAACATGGGACAGAAATCCTAGAATGAACTGGGACTCAGCACAAGGGATTAAGAAAACCTTCTCGACCAAAAGAAGGAAGAAAGAAATGAGACAAAATAAAGTGTCAATGGCTGAGAGATTTCAAACAGATCGAGAGGTTATCCTGGAGGTTATTCTTAAGCATTATATAGATATCCCTTTTTAGTTTAAGATGTATTAGAGAGGCTAGAGGGAAGTGCCTGAAACTTTAGCGCTGTGTTCCAGTAACCATGTTTCTTTAAGATGATTGTATAATGATATAGCTTTCACAAAGTGACTGTGTGACTGTGAAAACTTTGTTCCGATGCTCCTTTTATCTACAGTATGGACAGATGAGTAAAAAATATGGATTATAAATAATGGGAACAAATGTTAAATTGAGTAGAGGAAAATACTAGTTTTCAGTGAAAGGGAGGGGTGAGCAGTATGGTATGTACAAGTTTTTTCTTTTTTCTTTTTATTTCTTTTTCTGGAGTGATGCAAATGTTCTAAGAAATGATCATGGTGATGAATATACAACTATGTGATGATATTGTGAGCCACTGATTGCACACCAAGTATGGAATGTTCATATGTTAAGAATGTTTGTGTTTGCATATTGTTTGGTTTTATCAATTAAAAAAAAAAAAGAGGGAAGATTACCTAATGATAAAAGGGTCAATTCACCAATAACACATAATCCTAACACTGTATGCAACTTGTGGTGGGCAGACTTTATGGTGCCTGAATAATTCCCACCTTCTGATATTTATAGCTTTGTCTAAATCCCTCCTCTTGAGTTTGGATGGGACCTATGACTTGCTTCTAACTTGTAGAATATGGCAAAAGTAACAGGATATCAGTTTTACAATTATGTTACCTTATATGATGATGGTGATGGGATATAATTCCTGTGATAGTTATGTTGTACAATTCTATCTTGCTAACAGTCTTTCTCTATAGTCCCTCCCTCCACTTCCTTCCTGCCCCCCATTGCTGTCTTTTAAGAAGCAAGCTACCATGAATCCTACAGTCACAAGATAATGAATTCCGTCAACAACTTGAGAGAGTTTGGAAGCAACTCTGAGTCTCAAATAAGTACCCAGGTCTAACCAACACCTTCACTGCAACTTTGTAGAATACCCAGCTAAACCATGTCCATACTTCTGACCTACAGAAACAATGAGATAATAATGTATTGTTTTAGCTAGTAAACTTTGTGGTAATTTGTTATGCAGCATAGAAAGCTAACACACACCCTAACAACAGAGCCTCTAAATACATGTAGCAAAAACTGATAGAACTGAAAGTAGAAATAGACAAATCCATAATTATACTTGGAGAATTCAATACTCTTTTCTCTGTTATCAATAGAACAAGTAGACAGAAAATCAGTAACATATCAGAGACATGAACAACACTATCAACCAACTTGACTTATTTGACATTTACAAAATACCACATCCAACAGCAGACCAATACACATTCGTTTCATGAGCACATAAGACATTCACAAAAACTGGCCATATTCTGAACCATAAGACAAATAAAAAATTTAAAAAGAACTGAAATCATACACATTATATTCTCTGACCATAGCAGAAATAAACTAGAAATCATTAACAAAATGATATTGAAAGTCCCCAAATATTTGGGATCAAAGAGGAAGTCTAAGGGAAATTAGAAAATATTTAAATTGAGTCAAAATGAAAATATGGTATGTCCAAATTTGTGGGATGCAGCTAAAGCACTGTTTAGAAGGAAGTTTAAACAGTAAATGAGCCCCTTATCATTAGAAATGTTCAAACAAACTGAATGGCCTCATCTTAGAGGTATTTCCTATAGTGAATAAAATAGGTGATTCCCATACAAAGTGAGATTGTACTAGATAATTTCCTAAAGTTTCTTCAGACTCTGAAAATTTTTATTTATTTGGTATCAAAAGAATCATGGCTATGGTTTAAGAAGAACTTGAACTTTTAAATTTGCTGTCCTTTTAATTAGTGAGACTTTCTAGATAGGCCCCTAATACAGGTAGTCAACATTGTTTTCCCTTACAATCAATAAGAAAGAGACTTGTTCTAGTAATCATGAAATTCAGACAAGGTGCATATATTTTCTCTTCTGTTTACAGCTTACCAAGTGACTATGCACACCAGGGACTATTTCAAAGGAGGGAGAGAAACTATCACATCCAGCCTGTCTTATTCTGCTAAAAATGGAACTACAAACAGGGCCGGTTTCATGGGCATCCGACTTCCCAGTTAAACAGGGTCACTGTGTTTTGGTTTTATGTTCTGCTATAACCATTTGGAAATTCCTAAGAACTTAAGAACAAGGACGCCCCACAAATTCTTTAAGCAGTCTTGACTACAGTCTTTATCTGTAGTTCCTCACCACCCATCACTACTTATTATCTTGCAATTTGAATTCTGTCTTATACTAAAATAAAATTCTCTCTTGTGTCATCCACTGCTTTAAAGACCAATTTCCATAGTCTCTCCTTCATCCTCATCCATGTTAATCAGTCTGGAGCAGCCAGCGTTGTTGACGGAGCATTTTTTTTAATTTCCTATTTGGTTTCCATGACTCTATATGAGTTTGTTTGTTTTTTCTTATCTATGTGTTTGGTAAAGCCACATAGAATGATGGAATGAAGTGTCACAATATATTGCCTCAGAGTTTATCATTCCCTAGAATAGGCCTATGTTCTATATAGGATATTTATTACTACCTTACTTTCAGAGTCAGTAACAGAGTTATTTTCAAATGGATGGTATTAAAGGCTGAACTAAGTTCCTACCTGGCTGATATTTCAAATCATATGCAGAATTGTTTTTGTTGTTGTTGCTTGTTTTGTTTTACTTAATATAGCAATGTAATGCAGAACATACCAAGATTTTCATCAGCTGAATATATAAATGGTCTTAAATTTCCTCTTGTCTCCTTCACAAAATAATCAATGACACTGAAAAGGTTTGGAAGTGTCACCTGTAAAAATAGAGAATGAGGGAAGCCTCAACTGAAATTTAAAGGAAATTATTATGTATGTCCTGACCTCCAGACAAACATGTCAATACCTCACTTCGACGGCTTATTACATGACATAATTCCACCTATCGAAGCATCTCATTTCCCTTTCTTAACCATTTTCAATTTCCTGTTGGGGAATTACCGCTTACCCAGTGAATATATATAGTCTGCTATACCATATTTAGCACCTGCTCTCCCCCATCAAGTTGTAAGAATGTGACTCAAGTTAGGCCACAAAATGTTTCCTTCCTGAAATTTGAATCTTGAGTAGAGGAACAAGGAAGGATAGCAGCTTCCTAATCAGATGATTTTCAGTACAAGTAACTGCTTCCTAGTCCCTGAAGGTTTTCTATCCTTTCAATTATTCTGCATGCTCCCTATGTTCTTAAAATAAGTTCATTTTTACTTAAGTTAACCGTAGTTGTTTTCTTCTGCTTGAAGTTAAATAGCCCATAAAACCAGAGAATGTAAGCATTTTAATATCTCATTGTAATAAGATACTTAGTTTGGGGTAACTGAAAAGTATTGTCACCCACTAAACCAATATTTTCATGCAAGTAAAATCAGTTTACACCTGGATGTCCAGGATCATCTCGAAGAAGAAAAATAATTCACAAGACGACACCTGGTTGGGAGAGAGGGTCCATAAGAATGAAAACTGAAAACACAATTCAGGCTGTTAGCCTTCCTTGCACTGTGGACTGTATGAGATAATGACAAATAAATGAACCCTAGTTTACCAGTTGTAGAAGCTCATTCTTCTTCCCTGGCCATTGCCTCCAATCACTTGGTTTTCTGTATTATTCTTTAGCTATAGTTCCCATCTTCCTTCATTAGAAATTTTGTAAAAGCCCAGTCAGGCATGAATATGAGAACTGAGAGGCTCTGGGAAGCATTTATAGCAAAGTTATAAGTGGGATATATGAATTAGAAGCGCCTTGCTCTTGGCTGAGGTCACTCCTACACTTCAAGGGTTTTAGTAAATTTAACCATACTGTTCTTTCTTCAATTGGATCAACACATGGTTGCCTGGAGAAACAGCGGATCTAGGAGTTCAATTTCTGGGAAATATAAATATCTTCATGGCCCATCAGTTCCTTTTAGGTGTTACCAGATATACACTGTCTGGCCCCATCTCTCCCAGACTGTAGCCTAGGATCATAGAGCTTTACTCCCTTTTTCTAGCATGTTGGAACTGAGCACATCATCACATTCTCATTGGTTGAGACCAGTATAAAAACCAATTTTCTCATCTGTGTAACAGGCATAACAATATCTACCTCAGGGTGATGATAAGGATAAAATCAGATGATATATGTAAAATACTTAACTTTGTGCCTAACACAGAATTGGGTGGTAATGATATTGTGTCAACTCATGATAAATTAGGTGAGATGGGAGAAGAGTTGCAGATAACAGAGAAACCCTTTCTTCACTGTTACGTAGCTACCAAGAGGGATTTCTGAACTGTTAGATGGCAGTTGTTAGAAGACAAGGCATTCAAAGATTTCTTCCACTAGAAATAAATTTACATACTTATAACTGAAGGATATAATACAGATATGTAATAAAATTATTTTTCTTTCCTTGAAGTAAATATGTTGATAAAGACTTGCAAGGAAAGAAAAGTAGAAGAAGTATTGGAAGCAGATTAACTTCTACTTTGCCTCATCCAGCTGTTCCTCCATCTCAATTCTCACCTAGTTATTGTCACCTTCAGGGCTCCTTACGTTGCTGTTTCTCCAGCATTAGATTCTTAGGCAAGAAGTCTGCTTTTTCACCTTTCTTTGGGTCCTGTTAGGTAGGTTTGGCAGGAATCAGGAGAAAGTTTAACAACAAGGAAATAGTACTTACAGGTTTTTCCAGTTCAATGGTATAGTTTTTTCCTATGCCCATTACTTTATAGTGCTTGATTCTTGGCATGCTAAAATGAAACAAATAGTTCATCTCCATTAGATCCGACTACTGGGTCAATGCAAACTAAAGCAAGTATAAAATGTCACCTGTATAGTAAACCTATGTTCTCATGATTGTGGTTTGGCAAAAAAAAATTATGGTTTTTGGTTTTCTATTTATCTGCCTTGCTACATCTCTTTTTTAGGGTTATACACTATTGGATTAAGAAATCCAGGTCATTGAGTGGGTGAATGAGAAAGAGTAACAAAGTGAAAAAAAAAGCATCAACAACTATCAACAACTAAAAATTTCAAGGAGAAACTTTCTTTAAATGCCAATAACTTTTAAAAGACAAACATAAAATTCCATGTAGATATGTACACATCAACTATATCTACTTTACATTAAAAAGGGAAGAGGAAAAAATATTGAAAGAAAATTACTTTCTACTTCACTTCATCACTGGTCCGATCAGAAATCTCTCAATGACTATTTTTCCTGCCAGCAATATCACCCTGGATATTTGCTAACTTCAGTGCTGACTTAGAGATATGGAAAATCCTAGGTGTTAGGTACTATATGAATACATAGTTGGAATATAAGTATAGTAGGTGAATCTTAATATCTTCCTATTCTACTGTCACATAGCACTCTAAATTATTACCATCCTAAACAAATGGTATTTTATTGACTATGAACTGCTTAAGAACAAGAAGCACATTCTATTCAACTTTGCATTCCAATATTAGGCAAACAAATATTTATGGAAATGAATTTTTAAAATATTGAACCCATATCTATCTGCTAGAAACTAAACAAATTTATAATGAGAGTAGAAGTGGTGTCCCTGCCAGTTTCTTCTGAACAACAGTATGTTTGTATTGAAATCCCTTGATTCAGATGGCAAGAATGTTAGGACCAAAACTTTTTTTTTTTTTTTTAGAAAAAGAAAACATCTTGATTTTCTCATTTGGTTTCTTATTTCCCTTAATGTGATTCCTGTGAGGTAGGGACACACATTTGAATATTCTAATGATTTTATGTCAGTGAGATCATATAATATTTGTCCTTTTGTGTCTGGCTAATTTCATTTGACATATCTTCACCAGTATTGTCGTTATGTATCAGAACTTCATTCCTTTTTACAGCTGAATAATAAATGCATATACCATATCCAAAAGTTTTTTAATGTTGAAATGTTAACAGTATTCATTACTCTTTCATTTGCTTGAAAGATAAAGCAATTCAACATCTGTCCCATGTACACAAGCTGTCCAAGGTACAATTGTCCATAAGGTTAAACTTGCCTATAGCGTCTTCCCACCTTCCTCTGTTTCCAGTTCACATTCCTCTAGGACTGAACTACACGGAAGTCTCCTATTTAGGGAACTCTCTCCTCATCCACCATTATATCCAAATCTTCTCTCAATTTTATATCACACTGAGAACAGCTTATAAGTTCATTATAATGGCTTATTCTAGAGTTTTACTACCTAAACATGGCATAACACATAGCCTACCAAAATCCTTCCAACAAAAACAAAAAAAAAAAAAACAATGTTCTTTAATGCTGATCCTTTAGGAATTACTGATGAAGAAAACATTTTTGGACAGAGGAAGTCTCCTTGGGGTGACTGGCTTTGTCTTTAAATTTTGTCCATACAATTAAATGATCTTCTTATTAGTAACTTCGTATTAGTAATTATTTTTGAACACTCTCACCATTGCCACATAGAATTCTGTATTTCTGTGAAATAAGTGATTACTATTCCTTGAAAGTCTAATAGAAAGCTTGAAGGATATGGTCTTTATAAGCAGAAAGGTCAGCATTCTAATTTTGTTTCTCATCTGTGAGTTCTCTGAATCTCTTTTTCTTCATTTATACAATAGAGGAGGTAATGCCTGCCTCACAGGGTTGCTGTGAGTTAATGTTTGTAAAGTCCTTAGTATAGTTTCTGGCACATATAAGCATTCAGTAAATTATACCTATTTTTTTACTACATTTTAAATGTATTGCTTTGATTTAATAATTTCTGTGACTCTCAGCGACTTCATTTTTACAACATATTGTCTGTCTCAAAGAAGTTATTGTTCCTAAAGTAAATATTTGTCAAGCATTTCACACAGTGCCTACAAATGATACTCTACTCTGCAAATGGACTAGTGATGTTGTTGTTAGAAATATCTATCATATTGTCACCATTATCATTGTTCATGACAAAGTAGCAAAGGTCAACACAGTCTCGTGGAACTTCTGGCTGATAGGATTAAATTCGGAAGCAGAAAATCAAATGGAACACAAATTCCATTAGATTTTGATTCTCATTTTAGACCTTTGGTTTTTCTTTGAAAAATTTTGGTTTTCAAGGGAATAAAAGGGGAGATTTAAAAAAAAAAGATTAATAAAAAATACTGTATTAAAGTTTCCTGACTATGACCTCCAGAAAGAAGTAAATTCTATTAAATATTTATGGCCATGAATATAGTTATAAATTCTTGTTCTTAGCTTCTGACCCTAACTTTTGCAAAGGAGTGAATTTTAGGTTAATATTTTCTAGTGTTTCCTGGACTAATGGCTTTCCAAAGTATCTATACAGTAACAGCCTGCCACCTGGTCATGACAATTTTGAGAAAATAAAACAATATCAGGAAGTTTGTTGTAAGTACAACTTTATGTCTTATGAATTCACATAGCACAGGGGTAGGTAAAGGTAGATGATATTTAATATCTAGAGAAGAGTCACCTGATAATTTGGCATCAAATTAATTTTGTTTTCTCCTGAGAACTACTACCTACCCTCCTACAGCTGATTGGTTAATGGATGAGTCTGTTTTCAAGTACTGCTTTGTAAACCAACATGTTCTTTTCAATGAGTGTTTTCCCAGACACACTCATTTAACCTGCATGATTGAACATTTAGTCTATAATCTGTAAATGAATGAACTGATTTTGTGGGTAATGCAGGTTCTCCCCTAATAGTATAGATTCTGTCAAAATCTTTTCAATTAAGTTCTACAGTCTAAAAAATTAAGTTAGAGTTAAAATTCTAATTCTCTCCTCAATTGCTGTCCTTTAAATTAAGTGATTTGTTAAACAGAATATATCATTGTCAGATATTCTAAATAACCTGTTTGGAGGTATTAGAGACACAAGTAACAATCCTTGACATGATAAGAAATATTTGGCTCATAGGGACAGCTTCTGCAATAAAATATAAACTATTCCCCAAAGCCTAAATAAGTACATGCTCACTCCAATGTTAGAATGTTTTAGTTTGACCATTCTACTTCACTTCTTACTTTCTAAATATGAACTTTTGGGGCAATGATTAGAATTTTCTCAGGAATATTATATTCTTATGACCATCAGCTATATAAAATCATGAATTTCCATATGAATTCAAATTGAAAGTGGTTTACTAAAATTAGAATTTCACAATTTTGTTTGAGCTCCTTAGCCAGATTCTTTCACTTAAGTTTGAATATAACTTAAATACAAGACAAATATAAGTAAAAACTAAGAAGTAGATTTATATCTTAAGTATAGAAACTTACTGTGTTTCATCACAAACCATACCATAGCAAGAAGATGCTGTATTTCTCCAAGCTCAGTTGTATGGAAAATGGAATGCAAAAAGTTGGACTACTTTAAAAGAGGTCAGGCTACAATTTGGCAAGAACTATACAGTCTTCTACAGCCATTAGCTCTTAGGAACTTGCTTTTGGTTTTCAGGTAGAATAGTACCACAGGTTTCACATGCAATTGAATCAAACAATCAAACTGACCAAGAAAGGAATAAATATGAAGGAAAAAGTAATCACCCTTTTGTGTGAACTAATTTAGCTTTCAAGACTTTGGATTGAATTTCTTTATGCAATTTTCAAGACTTTTGGATTACAAATCTGCTAGATAAATTTTAATTCAATTGTAAATCCTCATTTTTAAAAATAGAAGTAGGGAATTAGTGAAATTCTGTATATTATATGATACTCTTGTTTCATTTCCTAAACCCTAAAAGGGCAAGGTCTTTGACTAGAATATACTAAACAGAAAAATTCACTTTTCTCCCAGGAGTTCTTCTAAGATCACTAACATTTAATGTCATTCATAACTTTAATTTCTTTTGGGTTCATTTCAAGATAGACAATTAAATTAAAAATCAAATAAACTGTATCAAGATAACCTATGATATTCCATTATACTGGTTGAAAATCCATTAACTCTTAATGTCAGCCTATAATAAACATAAAATATCATGAAACCACAAGAACAGGTTGAAATAGACATTTCATTATGTAAAAATACACACACATACATACACACACATCCTCTTATACACACACACAGAGAAGGAGGATCTGATTTACCATCTAAAATTCTTGCCATCTGTTCAGTGTACATGGCTAGTACATAAAGACAAATCTCTGTTTATACAGAGTAATTGGGAAGTGCATGAAACTTAAGGGGTAATTGTTAGGCCTGGAGGACAGGACCCCTTCCCCCCAAGATATAAACTACCTCTGGCAAATATTTCAGAAAGTCTCTCTCACCCCATCCCATGCCAGCCTGACGTCTCCTTGACCCTCCATCAGCTGCCCTCTTGCGATAACCTCCCATTGCTCAGCCATCACCCTCTGGCAGATGCATTCTTGCACAAACTCCCCTTACTCACCATCTGCACTCTGGCATTTACAACCCTGCATGCCTAAGGCAGCCTTTAAATTTTAAACTTTATCAGTGGAAAGCTGCTAACTCCTAACTTAGCCCCTATATCTGAAAACTAGCCAATAGAAACCTGCCTAACCCTTGCCCCCAACTCCCTAACCCAAAAACCATAAAAACTCTATTCTTTGCCACCTTGTTGGGGCCATTTCTCTCTCTTGAAACACTGTCTGGGTGGCTCTGTTTCTCCCTGAAGTAAAGCCTTTGCCTGAACTCCTTTGTCTGGCCTCATTCCTGGTGAATTTGATGAGTTTGCCTTTCAGTAATGGCTTATACTAGCAATGCAACCATAATTTTAATTTTGTCCTGTAAGTTATTGTTTTATTGACTTTTATTTACTGTCAGTGCCTTCCTATTTAATATATCTAGAAATACTGATGTTTATGGGTTAGATTGATAGATTTATTGATAGATGTGTTATGGCTAAAAAAAAAATAGAGTAATATTATTCCAAGTAAGAATAGCAAATTCAAGAATCAAAGTTCTGTTTATGCTTTTATATGAGAGATAATCATTTATGGAATATTTTCATATAGGGCAAAAAAGGAACACAAACTTAAGTAAACCTTTGATTACATTATGAACAATGAAAGTATTAACTAAGTCAGAATCCCTATAGAAATGCAAGCATTCATAGGCTCTGAGAGCTAGAATAAATTTAAAAGATCTGGTTACCCAGGTACACAGAAAACTCACTTTTTGCATATAGGTATTATTGACTTTATCAAAGGTAAACCATTTTATCAGAAACATCATTAACTTTGATGAGAGAATCCTTAGTGGTCCTTTTATAGATTTCATATGATGTCCCTTCTTTATTTATCATAGTTTAGTGGCTTCTTGCCTTTACAATGACCTGTAAGGTTTTGAGTGTTCCTTCTCCACTTCTGAAATCTCATCTTCTACCGCTTTATCCTTGCTCACTCCACTGAAGTCACAGTGGCCTCTTTTTGTTCCTTGAACAATGCTTAAGTATGCTCCTACCTGAGGGCATATGCACATGCTGCCTGGAGTATTCTTGCCCCAGGAATTGGAATGGTTTGTTCCCTCACTTCCTTCAAGTCCCTGCGTAAATGTCAGTTAATACAGTAGTCCTTCCCTCACCATTCTATATGAAAGCAACTAGAGCAACAACAAAAATTTTATCTTTGCATTACCCCTGAGAAATCCTCTCTCTCTCACCCTGCTTTATTTTGCTCCATAGACCCCACCATACCTACAATATTTTTAGTGATATGTGTTTTTGTAGTCCATGTCTACTCATAAGAATATGAAGCTCCTTGAAAACAAAGGCACTGTTTGGTTTGCTGTTGTATCTTCCATGCCTATAACTTTCCATGGGACATAATAGCTACTCAATCAATTATTTGAATTGAATAAATGAATGAACAATAGAACTGTACCCAGAAGCCAAGTAGATTGCTCATTCTTCTTCTTCCCTATTGCAAATATTAGCCAGGGATCCATCTTTAGCATTGCTTATATGACATTCCCTTTCTATCTTTGGTTTCACATTTTTAGCCCCAACAGAACACATAGCAGGTGCCAATATGAACTTGTATGATTTTACCACCTTAGTGATATCATGCTTTTTATTGATTCCATAAATTTTTAAATTTAACATACTCTATCTCCTGTCGGACAGTGATGGAGTAATTTCTACTGTCACTACCAGGCCTCAGGATCATATTTCCCAAAGAAGGGTTCTTCTCAAGCATCTCAGTTGCTTCTTGTCGGGACACTATATAAAAACATCTACAGAAATGAGAAAAAAACAAAACAGAATTTTTTGTTTAACTGATGAAAATTATTACATGAAAAAGTGCTACTACAATGGGAAAGATGGCAGCATGAGATGCTTCAGGGCATCTTCTATAGAGATGTTTCCTATAGAGGCTTTGAACAACCAACAAAAGTGGGCAGAAATATCTTTCTCAAAGCTCTGGAAAGCAAAGGACTGCACTAACAGGACAAGCACCAAATCAAGAAAAAAGGCTACTTAAAAAGTGATAGGATCTCATGGTGCCCTGGCTGCAACTTCCCCTATCACTCACCAGCTCAGCATGGAGCCAGCCTGCACTCCTAGTGTAGATTGCTGGTCCCAGTTCCAGAGGGAGCAGAGTAAGGTTTGTGCACATACTGGGAGCTAATATACCTTCTCCAATCTATCTGGTGGTGGCCAAAGGACTTGCCATCCTAGAACTTGCCCTGTGTGTAGAAAGCAGCTCACAAAACTATCCTACAGAACTCTGTAAGAGAATGTATTAAGTTGTGCTGCCAGAGGCAAGGGATTGCTGACCGTAACAGTGCAGTACCCAGGACCATGATGAAATGTTCTAAGGAAGAGGGGACATCAAGAACTGTATAAATTGGGGAATTCCTATTGCCTTCTTTGCATGCCCAAGATAAGATGCATGTGCAAAAAGGATCAGAGAGGTCCCTATACTTTGACCTGGATCTATTCGCTAAACGCATTGTATGGATAAACTCTGAAGAAGAGCACTGTCACAAGTTAATCTGAGAAGGCTGGGAAAGGTATTTTCTTTCTTTTCTTCTTCTTCCTCATCATTTTGTTTTGTCTTTTTGTTGTTGTTAGCTCCTGGCAATCAAATAAAGTTCTGTTATAATACTAATTGGGTACGAGTTAAAGGAAAAGACCCCTCAAATCTAAATTCAGTGATAAATACATTAAAATGGCAAAATACCCAGGTTTCAACAAAAGGTTCTAAAAGGATGCAATGGCCCAGGCAGAGGAGAAAACTTAAGCATTAGAAACCATCAATGAGGAGGACCAGAGCTGGGACTTTTTTAAAAGTGGTCTTAAATACACTCAAAGAGTGAAAGGAAAACATGGACAAAGAACTAAAAGAAATCAAGAAAATGGTCGATGAACACTAAGAAAATGTCAACACAGAGATGGAAATTATGAAAAGGAATGACACAAAACCAAAGACGACAGTAGCAAATTAAAAATTCCCTGGGTTGTTCAACAGAGATTGGAACTGGTAAAAGAAGGAATCGGTTCACTTGAAGATAAGACAATTAAAATCATCCAGTCTGAGGAACAAAAGGAAGAAAGAATGAAGAAAAATGAACAGAGCCTGAGGAAACTGTGGGACACCATCAAGCATATTAATATGTGCACTGTGGGAGTCCCATAAATAGAATAAAGAGAGAAAAGGGAAGAGAATATACAAAGATGTAATGGCTGAAAACTTCTCAAACTTAGCAAAAGATGTGCATGTACACAAATGCAAGACACTCAATGAACTTCAAACAGGATAAACCCAAATAGACCCACACCACAGCATATTATAATCAAACTGATTTGAATTCCAAAGAACTCTGAAAGCTGCAAAGATGAGGCAATGTGTCATGTACAAGAGATCCTCAATAATATTAAGTGCTGATTTCTCCTCAAAAACCATGGAGGCAGGAAGGCAGTGTGATGATATATTTAAAGTGCTGAAAACAAAAAGTTGCCAACCAAGAATTCTGTGTCTGGCGAAACTGTCTTTCAGAAATGAGGGAGATTTTAAAATATTTCCAGACAAACAAAAGCCACCATATTTTTGGTCCATAATTCCACTTTTTACTTTCTACGGGATCTGAAAGGCAAATGTATAAAATGTAATGAAAATACAATGATTTAGGGAATATATTACATATACATGTAATTTGGGACAAGAACTCCACAAAGGTTGAGGGACAGAGGGTACAGGAACATAGTTTGTGTATACTATTAAAGTTAAGTTGTTATCAAAGCAAACAAGATTGTTACTGATTTAGAATATTAAATATAAGACCTATGGTAACCATAAACAAAATAGCAGAGAATATGCAAGCTCATAAAGACAGAAAGTAGACTACAGGTTCTCAGGGGTTGGGGAGCAGGGGAAATGGGAAGTTAATGCATAATGGGTATAGGGTTTCAGTTTGGGGAGATGAGAAAGTTTCTCCAGGAGCTAACAAAAAATGAAACACCTTAGTAATGTAAAGTACTGAGGGTACTGCACTATTGTGAAAGTGATTAATCCCACTGAATGGTGTCCCTGGGAGTAGTTGAAATGGAAAAGTTTATGTTGTATATACTTTCCCACAATTAAAAAAAAAAAAAGAGTAACTAAAGAGATAATGATAATTAAATACAATACATGATTCTGGATGGGATCTAGCAAGGGAGGAGAAAAGGCTCAAATGGACATTATTGGGATATATGAAAAAAATTGAAATATAGATTATAAATTTCAGATCAGTATTAAATTTCTTGAACTTGATAATGCACTTAAGGTAGTTATATAAGTGAATATCCTTGCTATTAGGAACTGTACACAGAAGCATGAAGTTTTAAGGGAACATGATATATACAACAAAATTCAAATATTTCAGAGAATAGATTGGCAGATAGATAGATAAATAGGTAGGTAGGCAGGTAGATAGATAGATGATAGAGAGACAGCAAAC
>PVIY010052723.1:0-15060 GCA_004026745.1 Myrmecophaga tridactyla
TGTCCCCCACTCCAGTGCCCCAAACCTCACACACTCACCTCTTCCCCCCTGTGCCATGACTTCCATGCCCTGATACCCATGATCACCGCACTCCACTCACACTCTCACACCCTGCCCATGCACATGCCTGCCTACATTAGCAACCCACCCTCCATCTCCCTGTGCCCTACCCCCTGTGCACAACCCATGATCGGCCTCCCACCACATACTGCCTCCGTATCCCCCACGCCAGGCCCTGCCCCTGCGCTTTGAGGCCTGCCCTAGCTGTACCCCACCCCATGGCTCTCAAGACTCCCCCCACAACCCTGTGCCCAGCAACTCCCATACCTGGGCATCAGCTTAGGGCCCTACCTGCACCTAGCTAAGCCCTGCCCCACCACCACAATGCTGCATCCCACCCCACAGTCCATGTCCTGACCCATGCCCATCCTACAAATACAAAACCTTAGACTAATGAAGGAAATCAACTTCCAAAGACACTGTATCAATATAATTACATGCATCGAAAGCAAGAGAAGATCACTAAGCAAATCAGAATGCAGACAGATATAGCCTAGCCTAACGAACAAATTAAAACACCAGAGAAGACAGACTTTGTAACAACTAATCAGAGATGCTCATACAACTCTACTAAATAAATTCAACGGGTTGGCTAATGACATAATGGAGATCAAGAAGACATTAGAAAAGCATAAAAAATTTTTTGAAAGAATAAATAGGAAAATAGCAGATATCACAGAGATGAAAGATATTGTAGATCAAATCAAAAATAAACACAACACCAGATTTGAAGAGGCAAAAGAAAGAATAAGCCAACTAGAAGACAGGACAATTGATTCTGAACACACAAAAGAATAACAGCAAAAAAGATGGAAAAATTCGAACTGGAACTCAGGGAAACAATGGACAAAACAGTGCACACAAATGTAAGAATTATTGGTGTCCAAAAGGAGAAGAGAAGAGTAAAGGGCTGAGAAGATTAGTTGAGATGGTAATGGGGAAAAACTTCCCAACCCTCATAAAAGACACAAATATGCAAACTGAAGAAGCCCAATGAACCTCATATAGAATAAATCCAAATAGGCCTACTCCAAGACACATACTAATCAGTCCGTCAGATATTGAAGAGAAGCAGAAAATTTCAAAAGTGGCAAAAGAAAAGCAATCTACTACATACAACGGAAACCACGTAAGACTAAGGTTAGAATATTCCTCAGCACCATGGAGGTGAGAAGGCAGTGATATGACATATTTAAGATCCTAAGAGAGAAAGACTTCCAGCCAATAATTCAGCCAAATTATCCTTCAAAAGTAAGGGAGAGATTAAAATTTTCACAGACAAATGCTGAAAGAATCTTTCAACAACAGACTGGCCCTACAATAAATACTAAAGGGAGTTCTGTCAGCTGAAAAAAGAAATACAGAACAGGGAGATCTGTATCAATATAATTACATTGATATGTAATTATACACAAGAGGCGGGTGTGTGAGGTTTGGGGCACTGGAGTGGGGGACATTGCCATGTATGGGGGTTAGTGTGTGTGTGTGCAGAACTGAAGAGTACCAGCAAGGGTAACTTAAAAGATAGAAAGAGAAAGAGGGAAAAGAACATATAGATCTGCCAAAGAAAATCCAAAGGACAAGATGGCAAATTCAAGAAATGCCTCTACAGTGATAACTTCAAATGTTAAAGGACTACATTCACCAATAAAAAGATATAGATTGGCAGAATGGATCAAGAATCATGATTCACCTATATGTTGCTTATAAGAGACTCAACATGGCCTGAAGGATACAATAGACTGAAAGTGAAATGATGGAAAAAGATGTTCCATGTAAGTTGTAATCAAAAGAAGGCAGGAGTAGCTATATACAAATATCAGAAAAAATGGACCTTAAGTGTAAAGATGTCATAAGAGAAAAAGAAGACTACTACATATTAATAAAAGGGACAATTCACCAAGAAGAAATTACAATCAGAAATATTTATGTTCTCAAACAAGGAGCTCCAAAGTACATAAAGCAAATACTGGCAAAACTGAGATAAGCAATAGATGTTTCAACAATAATAGTACACGACTTCAAAACACCACTCTCCACTATAGATAGAACAACCAGAGGATCAACAAGGAAATAGAGAACCTAAAACAATGTGATTATACCTAACAGATATATATAGATCATTACACTGCAAAATATGAGGATAAACATTCTTCTCTAATGCACATAGGATATTCTCCAGGATAAATCATATGCTAGGACACAAAACAGTTTTCAAAGCACTTTCTCTGATCACAATAGAATGAAGCTGGGAATCAATAACCACCAAAGAACCAGAACCTTCACAAATATATGAAGAATAAACATGCACTCTTAAAGCAGGTCAAAGAAGAAAAATTCTAGAGATAATGGGAACTATGCGCTGATAAATGAAAATGAGAATATGACATGTCAGAACTTAAGAGATGTGGCAAAGGCAGTACTGAGAGGAAAATTTATTGCCCTAAATACCTATAATAACAAAGAAGAAAGAGCAAAAATCGAGTACTTAACTGCTCATCTGGAGGAATTTGAAAAAGAATAGCAAACTAAACTCAAAACAAATAGAAGAGAAATAGCAAAGAATAAAGCTGAATTAAATCAATTGAAGAACAAAAGAACAATAGAAAGAATTGATAAAACCAAAAGTTGGTTATTTGAGAAAATCAGTCAAATCAATGGACTTCTAACTAGGCTGGCAAAGAAAAAAGGGAGAGGGTGCAAATAAACAAAAATCAGAAACGAGGGGTGTTGTTACCATGGTCCCTAAAGATATATAAAAAAAAACATAAGATGATACTATGAACAACTAACTACATGCCAACAAACTAGACAACTTAAATGAAATGAACAAATTTCTGGAAACACACAAACTACCAGCACTGACTCGAGGAGAAATAGGAGATCTCAACAAACCAATCACAAGTAAAGAGATTCAATCAATCATCAAAAATCTTCCTAAAAAGAAAATCTCAGGGCCAAATGGTTTCACAGAGGGATTTCATCAAACATTTTACAAAAAGAACTAACCCTACCAATCCTGCTCAAACTCTCAAAAAAAAATTGAGGGAAAAGGAGCACACCAAATTCATTCCATGAAGCTTACATCAGTCTAATACCAAAATGGGGTAAAGACACTGTAAGAAAGGAAAACTACTGGCCAATCTCCCTGATGAATACAGATGCAAAAATTCTCAAGAAAATACTAGCAAACTGAATCTAATGATATATTAAAGAATTTTTAAAATTATACATCATGACCAAGTGGGGTTTATACAGGAATGCAAAGGTGGTCCAACACACCAAAATCAATCAATGTAATATAGCACATCCAAAATCAATCAATGTAATATAGCACATTAACAAAATGAAAGGGAAAATCACATGATCATCTCATTATGATAACTTCCTCATTATGATAAAGGTCATCTATGAAAAACCCATAACCAGCTTCATACTTAATGGTGAGAGACTGAAAGCCTTCCCCCTAAGATTGGGAATGAGACAAGGATACAATCTGTCAACACTATTATTCAACATTGTACTAGAAGTTCTAGCAAGAGCAATCAGGCAGGAAAAAGAAATGAAAGGCGTTAAAATTGGAAAAGAAGAAGTAAAACTTTTATTATTTGCCTATGACATGATACTATACTTGGAAAATACTTAGAAATCTACAAAGTTACTTGAGCTAATAAACAAATTCAGCAAGGTATCAAGTTATAAAATCAATGTACAAAATCAGTAATGTTTCTATACAAAGCACTGACCTAACTGAGGACTCAATTAAGAAAAAAATTCTATTCAAAATAGCAACTAAAAGAGTCATGTATATAGGAATGAACTTAACTAGGGATATAAAGGACTTGTACACAGAGAATTACATAATATTCTTAAAATAAATTAAATAAGATCTAAAGAGGTGGAAAGATAGTCCATGCTCATGAATAGGAAGATTAATGTAGTTAAGGTTTCAATTCTACCCAAATTGATCTACAGATTAAACATAGTTCCAATCAAAATTCCAACAATCTACTTTGAAGACTTGGAAAAGTGAGCTACCAAATTCATCTGGAAGGGAAAGAGACCTCAAATTGCTAAACACATCCTAAAAAGAAGAAAGAAGTGGGAGGATTAATACTCCCGATTTTAAAGCTTATTATAAAGCCATGTGGTCAAAACAGCATAATACTGGCACAAAGATAGAAGTAAAGACCAATGGAGTCAAATAGAGAGCACAGAAATAGACCACCAAATCTATGGTAAACTGATCTTCGACAAGGCCCCCAAATCCACTGAACTGGGACAAAATAGTCTTTTCAATAAATGGGCATGGGAGAATTGGATAGCCAAAAGAATGAAAGAGGACCCCTATCTTACATCCTACACAAAAATTGACTCCAAGTGGATCAAACACCTAAACATAAGAATTAGCACCATAAAGCTTCTAGAAGAAAATGTAGGGAAGCATCTTCAAGACCTAGTAATAAAAGGTAGCTTCCTAAGCTTTATACCCAAAGTGCAAGCAACAAAAGACAAAATAGATAAATGGGAACTCTTCAAAATCAAATGCTTTTGTGCCTCAAAAGACTTTGTCAAAAAGGTGAAGAGGTAGCCAACTCAATGGGAGAAAATATTTGAAAATCACACATCGGATAAAGGTTTGATATCCTTTATGTATACAAAAAGAAATCATACAACCCAACAACAAAAGAACAACCCAATTATAAAATGGGCTAAAGATATGAACAGACATTTTTCTGAAAAGCAAATGCAGATGGCTAAAAAGCACATGAACAGATGTTCATTTTCATTAGCTATAAGGGAAATGCAGATCAAAACTACAACAAGATACCACCTCACATTTATAAGAATGGCTGCTATTAAGCAAACAGGAAGCTACAAATGTTGGAGAAAATGTGGAGAATTGGGACACTAATACACTGCTGGTGGGAATGTATAATAGTACAGTCAGTGCTTATGGAAGACAGTTTGGTGTTTCCTTAGAAAACTAAATATCGAGATGCCCTGACTCAGCAATAACACTATTTGGTATATACCCAAAAGAGTTGAAAGGAGTGACACAGAGATCTGCACACAAATGTTCATAACAGCACTATTCACAATCACCAAAAGATGGAAACAATCCAAATGTCCATCAACAGATGAGTGGACTAACAAAATGTGGTATATACATACAATGGAATATTACGCAGCATTAAGACAAAATTAAGTTCTGAAGCCTATGACAAGGTGGGTGAACCTTGAGGACATAATGCTGAGTGAAATAAGCCAGACACAAAAAGGACTGATACTGTTTGACTTCACTTTTATTACCTTGATAAAGGTAAAATTAGAGCCTTATACTACAGAATATAGGAGACCTAGAGCTATACGGAAGCTAAAGATGGATGAACAATTAGCTAATGAGGATGGACTTAAATGAAAGGGAATGGATAGAAATGAAGGAAGTTCATTACTGGGTCTATAAGTAATGGTGCCATACTGAAGGTGACCATGATTGAAAAGGGTTGTATAGAGCTATGTATCCCACTGATTATAACCACAAATATAAATAAGCTCATGCATGAACTATTTCAAAAGTATGAATCTTGTAGAAAGAGTTTATAATACTGGGGTACAAGGAGAAAACTACTATTGCATGCTATGGGTGAATCACAGCAATACCAGGGGTATATTATGGGGGGGGGGGACAACAGTTAAAGGGAGTGTTTTGGTTTGCTGGCTGCTGGAATGCAATATACCAGAAATGGAATGGCTTTTAAAAGGGGGAATTTAATAAGTTGCAAGTTTACAGTTCTAAGCCCGAGATAATGTTCCAATTACAACAAGTCTATAGAAATGTCCAATCAAAAATATCCAGGGAAAGATACCTTGGTTCAAGAAGGCCAATGAAGTTCAGAGTTTCTCCCTCAAGTGGAAGGGTACATGGTGAACAAAGTCAGAGTTTCTCATCTGGAAAGGCACGTGGTGAACACAGTCAGCATTCCTCTCTCATCTGGAAGGGCACGTGGCGAACAGGGCGTCATCTGCTCGGTTCTTCTCCTGGCTTCCTGTTTCATGAAGCTCCCCAGGAGGCATTTTTCTTCTTCATCTCCAAATGTTGCTGGCTGGTGGACTCTGCTTCTCATGGCTATGTTGTTCTGCTCTGCTCTCTCTGAATCTCTTTTATTCTCCAAAATGTTTCCTTTTTTATAGGACTCCAGAAACTAATCAAGACCCACCCAACAGGGTGGAGACATGTCATCACCTAATCCAGCTTAACAACCACTCTTGATCAAATCACATCTCCAGGGAGATGATTTGATTACAGTTTCAAACATACAGTATTGAATAGGGATCATTCTGCCTTTACGAAATGGGACTTTGATTAAAACATGGATTTTCTAGGGGATATACATCCTTTCAAACCAGCACAGGGAGGTTTGGATTTTCCATTTGTGAGGTGTGTTTATCAATTACTTTTCTCTTGGGAGCAATGAAAATTGTATAAACTTGAGTGTTGATGATTATACCACTAAGTGAGGATAATGTGAGACATGGACTGTTGACTATGGACAAAATACATGATTACCCAGTGGATGGAGGTGACTGAAGGATACACTGACTGAGAAGTAAAATGGTTAACTGTGTATATATACATATGATCAAATATCGTGCTGTTCTAGAAAGGAATGACATCATGAGGCATACAACATCAGAAGTGAACCTATGGGACATTATGTGATCCAAAATAATTCATAAACAAAAGAGAAAATATTGCATGATCTCATTTAGAAAACTGGGGCCTAGATTGTAAACCCTTATAGTAGTAGCATTTAGTCCAGAGCTGTAATTGTTATTTCTAGATTTTGAGACACTGTGCTATATATGTATAACCTAGTATTTCTCTGGAACTTTGGGTACCTATGTGACACCTAAGACTCAGAGTAGTAGTTCTGCAGTTCTGAAGGTCAGCATTGCCATAGATAACACTGTTAAAGAAACTGAAAAAGAGATCAGGTTTCAATTAGAGATAAGGACGAAGTCTATTTGGTCATGACTAAGGTAAATCAGAATACAGGGGTAAGGAGAACATTGCCTGTACTTTAGAACCTTACCTACTCCATAAGACCAAAGGAAGAGAGGTTTATTTTATCCAAAACCTAAATTTTCCATAGCATATAATCTAACTCAACCTATCTGGATAGATCATTTAAACAACCCAAACACAGGGAGTCCAGAATGGTAATGAGGACTTGTAATGTAATGCCAGGATACAACCCAGAGTATGTTGAGCAGATGATTAAAAAATATTGGCAAAGTCCCTTAAGGGATGGGAGGAAAAATATGGAACTATTAAACTTTATCACGGGGGAAGCCCCATGATAACAGGAAACTTGTTACTCTGTTAGTGTCTCAAATATTAGGGACTCCAAGTCACAAGGCCAAGCCCTTGATCTTGAACCTTGCTCTTATGAAGCTTACTTATGTAGTGGAGAAGCTAAGCCAACCTATAACTGCACCTAAGAGTTACTTCCAGATGACCTCTTTTGTTGCTCAGATGTGGCCTCACTCTCTCTAAGCCCAATTCTGCAAGTGAAATTATTACCCTCCCTGCTATGTGGGATATGACATTCAAGGTGAAAGTCTCCCAGGCAATGTGGGATATGTCTCCCAGGGATGAGCCTGGCCCTGACACCATGGAATTGACAATGTCTTCCTGACCAAAAGGGGGAAAAGGATTTTCACAAAGTATCAGTGGCTGAGAGAGTTTAAATAGAGTCGAGAGACTACTGTAGAGGCTACTTTTATGCAAGCTTCAGCTAGATGTTGTTATTTACTACGGTTTGTCAAACCCCAACCAAAATCATTCCTGCCCAACCCCAAAAAACACTTAGGGCCTTATCTGAGATTCCACAAAGATTCCATACACTATGATTACTTTCTAGAAACTTACAACCTCCGAATGAGTTTCTAGGCCAGATAAGTCTTGAAATCCAGAGGGCCCAGCCTCTCCAAACATCAACTAGTTTCATCCCCCTATCCCATATTATCAACAGCCCTTTCCAACATGAGAAAGTTAGAATGGACATAGTCCAAATACCCCTAAAGAATGGGAAAGAGATCAATGGTGATGGTGGAGTTATACAGAGAAGGTAGGGTTTAACAAAGGAGTATGACTGCTGAATCATTATATTGATATTTCTTTTAGTCTCCAGTGTCTTGGAGCAGCTAAAAGGAAAAACCTAAAACTGTGGAACTGTAACCCATGCCAAACTCTGAAATCTGTTTTATAACTAATTGTTGCGGTGTGCTTTGAAATCTATTGGGGTTTTTTGTATACATGTTATTTTTCACAATTAAAAAAAAAGAAAGGCCAGTGGCATCCAGGGTTCCTCTGTCAAATGGGATCACACATAGCGACATCTGCTAGCCCTCTTTCCTGGCTTCAGGTTTCAACGGCTGTCTCTAAAATGCCTCTGGGCATTCCTTTCTCTCTTGGCTTTTCCGGAGGTGTTTTCTTTATCCAACTCCAAAGTCTCTGAACTCTGAGCTCTCTGTATTCTCTCATAATGAGCTCTAGTACAGAGGATTAAGACCCACCTTGAATTAGGTGGGCCAGATCTTAATGAAAAGGTCCCACCCACAATGGGTCTGCACCCACAGGAATGGATTAGAAGAACATGGTTTCTCTAGAGTATATAACAGTTTCAAATCAGCACATTCACCATTTGGAAAATTATGTCATCATCAATCATGCAACCTCAAGGCAAGTGACACATCAGTATAATACATTCTGCATTCTTACCTATTGCATTCACAGAACTTCCACATACAGATGCAAGCCCCTAATGGCATCATTTTGTTTCTTAGTGTAATTTGCTCATGAATTGCATACTGGAATATGTTTATTAATTTCTTTTTATTTTTCTTTTATATTACAATTAGGGTCATTATGGGGTTTTTCCTAAAATTGTACATGTAGATAGGCTAAATTATCTATGAATTCCATGTGAAGATACTGAAGGAGGCATAACAAAACATTCATTATATATAGGGGCCTTGGGGCTGTGATGGATTTGGGGGGCTATGACTAGCACTGATTCTCACATTGGTGCTGATTTTATGTGGCCTCTGAAAATTACAGATGTTCCTTATTGCAAATCATCAAATAAATATGAAGATTTTGCTTGTCACTTCACACTACAAACAATTTACCTGACTGCTTAGAGCTTTGTTATATATCATGGCTAATGGTCTACAATTTGCCTCTCTGCTAGGTTCCAGGGACCTTTTGTCCAATACTACCCAGTCCACAGTTGGAGGACACAAATACTGAGAAGATAAAATGAAAGTAATTTATTACACTATAAATATAGGGTAGTAACAAAATAGATCTACTTTTAAAAAATAGAAAAAGGAATGTTATGGTGCTACTTGTGCAGAAAACTACAGGAAAGAATTAGCTTTTATAAAAGGTGTATTTATGTCAGTAATATAAACAGTGTGCTCATAAAAAGAAATTAGATATAAATTTGAGTGTTAGGCAGCAGGTGTCTATAGAAGAGATGATGATTTATTATTGCTTTTTTTAAGGAAGGAATATACTGTATTCCTGTCTTCAAATTTAGAGAAATAATTTTTCATTCCCTAGAGAATTCTTGATGTATATATCCAATTTTTAGAGGGAAGAATAATTCCTTTAAAAAGAAACAACTTCTGCTGTTTGCATCTAGCCACAAGAGCCATTTATTGAAGACAATGTCTGGAAGCTTCTATTATGTCATAGTTGGCCATCATGGTAGTCCAGTTTTCGAAATGGAGTTTTTGTGAGCTGGAAAAGCAGAATCCAAAGATGATCACTGTCATTTGAACCAGTTCATAGCACACACTGCCCTAGACCTTGTAGGTGAAAACTTGTGGCTATCTAACAACATGTACTTGAAAACGGTGGACAAATTCAGCTAGCAGTTTGTTTCAGTATTGTTACTGCGGGCTATATGAGCTTTATCATGCTTAATGACATAAGGCAAGAAGTTGGAATCAAGAACTTCTTCACTGATGTTTATGATTTATATATAAAGTTTGGAATGAAATTCATTTTATGAACCCAATTCTCCTATTCAATCAAGCACATTTGATAGAAAAGTTCAGCTTCTTGGAAAGAAACATCTATTAAGCTGAAGGCAAAAAATTCTGAAATAAACAATGTCACTGCATACAATGGGGTATACTCAGGAATGTATATATAAGTAACTTGATTAAATAGCCTGGGAAACATATTGTAGTCTCAAATCTATCTTAACATAATTAAATTCCTTTTATATTTAAAAAATTAGTACATACATTTTCTTTGTCACATATTAATAGATCACTGTTTGCTTGTGAAGAATGTATAACAAGCTCTTTATCAATAATCTTGGAATATTTTTACTTTTGTAGTTGCAAATTAAGATAGCTTATTCAGATAGCTTTATCCAGATTTAGCAATGCAAAACAAATGTCACAATCAAGATTTGAGACAGGTTTCAAATTAAAAGTTTCTGCACTATGGAATGAAATTGATAGCACACACACATTGATTTATTTATACATTTAGGGATGTTGATATAAAAGTTAATAGGTGATCAAAAACATATTTAACAAGAGCCAAGATGGTGGCTTACTGAGGTGTGGGATCTAGTTCATCCTCCAGAGCAGCTAGTAAATAGCCAAAACAGTACAGGACAACTGCTGGGGCCACGTCAGTGACCAGACACACAGTGTACCCCAGTCTGGACCAGCTGGACCAGCTGCAAGTCCCCCCAAAACTGTGAGTTCCCCAAGCCACAGCAGCCAGCACCCCTCCTCCACAGGCTACTTCCCAGAGGGGAAAGGAAAGAGACTTTACTAGCAGCAGGGACTAGGTGCAACAAAACTCCAATTGTGGGATTAATTAACAAATTCTGACTACTAAAAATAGGCCCCCAATTCAGCTGAACCTCGAGTAAAAGCAGAGGTCTCTGGTTTTTGCCCTGGCACAGATGAGGCAGGGCAGACAGAAAAAAGAAAAAGAAAAAAAAAAGAGGTTTTTTTTATCTGAAAAGGTCTGGGCCCTGCAGGAAAGGAGGGGGAACATTAGGACCTGGAGATTCACAGAGCAACATACCAACTTAAGCTCTTAATTGGCAAACCCGAGGAATGGGGTCCTGCTATGAAAGGGATTTTTCTTTTTCTCTTTTGTGGCTGTGTTTCTATGCATTGATTACTCTTTGGATACAGCTGCAGGGTTTCTCAGGCTCCACTGCCCCAGGCATAGGCAGAATTGAGCTTGTTTAAGAGCTTGTCTGGGGCCTGTGCCTTCCCCAGGAGAGTGGTGGGGCCCAGCTCAGGTGGAATCCCTCCCTCAAGGAATTCAGACACCAGGGTCTGGAAAAGTGAAGCTGCTAAAGCCAGCCTACAATCTCTCCTCTGTCTCCACCATGGCCCCAGCAGGGAGAGTCTGCTGAAGTTAAATGTACCACATCACCTAATGCTGGTGGGACCTGCAGGCAGAAAAGCGCCACATACTAGGCAGGATAGAAAAAATGCAAAGTCCAGAGACTTCACAGGAAAGCCTTTTAATCTGCTGGGTCTCACCCATGGGGAAAATTGATGCACGTGACTCTTTCCTCCTGAGAGAAGACCGGTTTGGTCTGGGAAAATCTGACTGGGGTCTATAATACCTAAGTAGACTCTCCTAAGGGGTGGGGGAAAGCCACCATACAGGCAGGGCAAGTAACAAAAAAAGCAAGAACTGAAAAATTCTGATCTATTAAACAAAACCTAAGCTAAAGGATTAAAATAAGCTGAACTGAATGTCAAAGAACAGATAAGACAACAGTCATCCAGCAAGAAAATCCTAGGGGAAAAAAAGGTGAAAACAATCTCCAGGATAAATTAATTAAGGTAATTAAATGCCTAGATGCCAACAAAAAATAACGAATCATACTAGGAAAATTGAAGAAATGGTCCAGTCAAAGGAACAAACCAACAATTCAAATGAGATACAGGAGTTGAAACAATTAATTCAGAATGTTCAAACACACATGGAAAACCTCATCAAAAATCAAATCAATGAATTGGGGGGGATATAAAAAAGGCAAGGAATGAACAAAAAGAAGAAATCAAAAGTCTCAAAAAACAAATCACAGAAAAAATTATGGGAATGAAAGGCACAGTAGAAGAAATGAAAAAACAATGGAAACCTACAATGTCCGATTTCAAGAGGCAGAAGATAAAATTAGTGAACTGGAAGACAGGACATCTGAAATCTGACAAGCAAAAGAAAATATAGGGAAAAGAATGGAAAAATATGAGCAGGGACTCAGGGAATTGAATGACAACATGAAGCTCATGAATATACATGTGGTGGGTGTTCCAGAAGGAGAAGAGCAGGGAAAAGGGGAGAAAAACTTATGGAGGAAATTATCACTGAAAATTTCCCAACTCTTATGAAAGACCTAAAATCACAGGTCCAAGAAATACAGCATATCCCAAATAGAATAGATCCAAATAGACATACTCCAAGACACTTACTAATCGGAATGTCAGATGTCAAAGAGAAAGAGAGAATCTTGAAAGCAGCAAAGAAAAACAATCCATCACATACAAGGGAAGACCAATAAGACTTGCATAGATTTCTCAGCAGAAACCAAGGGGGTGAGAAGACAGGGGATGATATATTTAAGATACTAAAAGGAAAAAACTGCCAACCAAGAATTCTATATCCAGCAAAACTGTCCTTCAAAAATGAGGGGGAAATTAAAACATTTGCAGACAAAAATTCACTGAGAGAATTTGTGACCAAGAAACCAGTTCTGCAAGAAATACTAAAGGGAGCACTACAAACAGATAAGAAAATACAGGAGAGAGAGTGTGGAGAAGAGTATAGAAATGAGAACTATCAGCAAAGGTAAAAAGAAGAAAAATTAGATATGACATATAAAATCCAAAAAGCAAAATGGTTAAGAAAGTACTGCCTGTACAGTAATAACACTAACTGTTAATGGTTTAAACTCCCCAATAAAAAGACACAGACTGGCAAAAAGGATTAAAAAACAGGACCCATCTATATACTGTCTACAGGAAATGCACCCTTAGACCCAAGGATAAATATAGGTTGAAAATGAAAGGTTGGGAAAAGATATTCCATGCAAATAACAATCAGAAAAGAACAGGAGTAGCTATACTAATATCCAATAAATTAGACTTCAAGTGTAAAACAGTTAAAAGAGACAAAGAAGGACACTATGTATTAATAAAAGGAACTATTCAACAAGAAGACATAACAATCATAAATATTTATGTACCAAGCCAGAATGCTCCAAAATACATGAGGCAAACACTGAAAAGAGAAACAGACACATCTATCATAATAGTTGGAGACTTCAATTCCACACTCTCATCAATGGACAGAACATCTAGACAGAGGATCAATAAAGAAACAGAGAATTTGAATAATACAATAAATGAGCTAGACTTAACAGACATATATAGAACATTCAACCCCACAACTGTGGGCTACACCTTTTTCTCAAGTGCTTATGGATCATTCTCAAGGATAGGCCTTATACTGGGTCACAAAGCAAGTCTCAATAAATTTTAAAAGATTGAAATCATACAAAATGCTTCCTTAGATCATAAAGGAATGAAGCTGGAAATTAGTAATAGGTAGAGTGTCAGAAAATTCACAAATATATGGATGCTCAACAACACACTCTTAAACAACCATTGAGTCAAGGAAGAAATTACAAGAGAAATCAATAAATATTTCGAGGCAAATGAAAATGAAAACACAGCACATCAAAATTTATGGGATTTAGCAAAGCCAGTGCTAAGAGGGAAATTTATTGCCCTAAATGCCTATATCAAAAAAAGAAGAAAGGGCAAAAATTGAGGAATTAACTGTCCACTTGGAAGAACTAGAAAAAGAATAGCAAATTAACCCCAAAGCAAGCAAAATGGGAGAAATAATGAAGATTAGAGCAGAAATACATGAAATTGAGTACATGAAAACAATTGAGAAAATCAATAAAACCAGAAGTTGATTCTATAAAAAAATCAATAAGTTGATGGACCCTTAGCGAGGTTGACAAAAAGAAGAGAAAGGATGCAAATAAATAAAATCAGAAATGGAAGAGGAGACATAACCACTGACCCCACAGAAATAAAGGAAGTAATGAGAGGATACTATGAACAACTTTATGCTAATAAACTCGACAATGTAGATGAAATGGACAACTTCCTAGAAAGGTATGAACAACCAACATTGACTTGAGAAGAAATAGACGACCTCAACAAGCCAATCACAAATAAAAATATTGAATCAGTCATTAAGAAGCTCCCCAAAAAGAAATGTCCAGAACCAGATGGCTTCACATGTGAATTCTACCAAACATTCCAGAAAGAATTAGTACCAGTCCTGCTTAAACTCTTCAAAAAAATTGAAGAGGAGGGAAAGCTACCTGATTCATTCTACAAAGCCAACATCACCCTCATATCAGAGTCAGACAAAGATATTACAAGAAAAGAAAACTACAGACTAATCTCTCTAATGAATATAGATGCAAAAATCCTCAACAACATTCTTGCAAATCGAATCCAGCAGCACATTATAAAAATTATACACCATGACCAAGTAGGATCCATCCCAGGTATGGAAGAATGGTTCAATGTAAGAAAATCAATTAATGTAATACACCGTATCAACAAATCAAAGCAGATAAACCACATGATCATCTTGATTGATGCAGAAAAGGCATTTGACAAAATTCAACATCCTTTCTTGTTGAAAACACTTCAAAGGATAGGAATACAAGGGAACTTCCTCAACATAATAAAGGGAATATATGAAAAACCTACAGCTAACATCATCCTCAATGGAGAAAAACGGAAAATTTTCCCCCTAAGATCAGGAACAAGACAAGGATTCCCACTATCACCACTGTTATTCAACATTGTTGGAAGTTCTAGCCAGAGCAATTAGACAAGAAAAAGAAA
>PVIY010052724.1:0-15049 GCA_004026745.1 Myrmecophaga tridactyla
CCTCTGCCCTCCCTTCCTCTACCCTCCCCTCCCCTCCCCCTCTTTGTTCTTGAAGCAGATTAGCAGAAAGAGAACCCTGTAGTTTAATTGCCAGTGTTTGTTGCCTCCCTCCCTTCAGTCCTGAAGACTTTCTTAATCAGGGATGCAGGATTTGCTCTTTGTTCTCTCTAAGGTGGTTGCAGGGACAAAATTTACATCTACTTCCATCTCAAGCTGGAGGGTCAGGAATTCCCTTTATGTGGAGCAAGAATGATCCAAAAATGAAGTGGAGGAATGTTCCATTTTAGCAGTTCTTTGAAAACTGCTATGAATGTTTGGGTATGTGTGTGTGTGTGTCTGTGTTTGTGTGTTGGGCAATCTTCCTGGGAACCAGACAGAGCTAAATTGATTCCTGGTTCTTCCATTTATTGTTAGATCGCACCATGTGAAATTGCCAATGTCTAACCTTTTTTTTACCTTTAAGATGGTAATGTCATTCACTTAAACTGAATAGGTCTAACATCTTACACAAGCATCTTAGCTTTGACAAGTCACAGATTATTCTAGACAGTGAAGTCAAAAGTTGGTTAATGGGGATGATAAATGAAGTAAAAGGTTTCAAAGTGCCTTATGCAATTATACTTTAAAGTGTCCCTGCTAATTTAAAGTGATCTCATATTTCTGATCTCATATGAGCCCATTTAGCAGATTTGTAAGTTGAGTTTTTTTTTTAGAAACTCCATGCAATGCTTTTCAGAGGTAGTGCATTGTGATGGAATGCTCACTGGTTTGGAAGTCAGAAAAACTGGAATTGCTCAGGATTGTCTCTTTAGTCTTTCCATTTCCTCATCTCTAAGATTGGGGTCATTTTTCTAGGTGCATGAATCTCTTGTAAAGATGAAAACAAATAATGTGTAAACACTCAGCATTGGAGCTGGCTTCTATGGCTTCTAGTAAACACAGCCCTCTTCCTTCCCCTCACCTCTCTATTTGCAAAAGCAGGGCTGGGAGAGATGATCTCTGGGTTCCCTTTTGACTCTGACTCTCGAGGATTTTGTGAACTCTGCTTTAATGCCCTTTGCTGCTGGGGAAGTTGGCACCAGGTTTGGTGACCTCTTATCCCATATTGCTTTGTTTCCTTCCAGTCTCAAAGGAGACCCTGTTCTTGGATTTTGCAATATTCTGTTGTCACCAGTGGAATTTCAACAGGTTGAAGTGGAATTTCTCATACATTTTAATATATGAAAATGAGAGACCATAACATGGCTCTTTAGTATCAGGAGAACATCATGGTCATCCCCTTATATAACTTTAATAGCTAGTATATTCATGCTTGAGCGAGGTTACTACGAAAGCAAAGTGTAATAGAAAGAACTCAGACATTAGATTTCAAATCACACCTCTTTCCTTTTATTTACTTTTATCCATGGACAGTAGTTATTGATCCTTTCTGGCCCTTGGGTTTCTTTTGTGAGAATTGAGTTCCACCTCTTGGAGTTGTGGGGATGAAATAAAATTAAAAGGGAGATGGACATGCAGTGTGTGGCCCAAAGTATGTGGTCTATATCTTTTCCTTTCACTTAAATGTGTGAAACACTTTGTACTTTACAACATAATACTTTATATCAATTGGTTGTCACAACGATATTGTGGAAAAGGCTAGGTAAGGATTAATATAAAAATTTATAGGCGAAGAGAATGAGGTCCAGGTAGGGGCAGATAAATCATTCATCATGTAGTGGTGGAGCTTAGACTAGAAATAAGCTCACTTGTGTCATATCCAGGAGTTCTTTTCACCCTATTTAAATAAGGATTTAAATAAGGAAACTCTCATTTCCCCTCCAGATGGAGCAGAATATCAAAAGGCAGCATGTGTGACCATGGTGGATATTTCCTCCTATAAGCTATGCCAGCGTATCCTTTATTGAGCTCTGGAAGATTAGAATTTGATTTCTAGCTTCTCTGTGTTTAGCTCTGGGATCTTAGACAAGATGCTAAATTTCTGTAGAGCCCATTTCCCTCCTCTCTAAAATGGCTACCAGCTGCAGCTAACATCTATTGAGCATTTACATATGCCAGGCATAGCTTGAAGCAGTTTGCATGGATTATATTGTTTAATCCACCAACAAACATGTAAGACAGAACCATGTTATGGGTAAGAACAAATTGTTTGCATCCAGGTCCTATGGATGTAGAAACTGTGCCTCTTCCTCTACCCAGTATGTCTCTCGAAATGGTTGTGAGGAATGAATGAGAAATTAAATGAAGTCAAGACTTTGCAAAAGGCATTCTACAAAAGGCAAAAAATTATGAGGTACTTCGGATTTAGCTTCATGGTGCATGTAAAAAGTTTCTTTATAGTCAACATTGAGTTAGATTATAGTCCTCAATTTTATTTAATGATGATCTCCCTTACCTAAATAAAAATCTTTCAAAATTAAAGTGTTACAATCGCTATATGTAAACAAAGAACATACACAAGTTTGGAATGAAATATTTTGAAATTCACCTCCCCTGCATTGACTTTCAATTGTTATCTATTGCTAGTTTTCTGTCCAGAATTAGGTTATAAGACAACTTTCTTCAACTATAACCTGTTCTTAGCATCAGAAACTTCTAGGACCATGTACTCATCTCTGTTCCCTTTGTAGAACCTCCACCTGCACTGTTTTGGAGCCCAGACTGGTTGTTCCTGTTAGTGGAGAATTCTGTCCACAACACTGAAGTATTGGGTATGGGACGTCTTCTCTTGGGATGGAAGAACAAGAACTTGATATTTAAAAGAGGAGGAAGAACAAGAGAATTATAGAGTCTTTTTGACTCTGTGCTTTCTCCAAGGAGTTGAGAGTAAACCCCAATCACACTTTAACTTTGGTGCCCTCTTTAGCTGCTGCCACCAGTTCACATATGTTATATTCTCTCCTCCAGTCTCTCTGTGGAGAGGAAGATTGCCTCATAGCTTCTTCCCTCTTAGTCCCTGGAGAAGAGACACAGAAACTCCCAGAATTATTCTTAGGATTCATATTGCTAAATCTACAAGGAGAAAGGGCAGAAGTGACAAGTAGTAGGAACATTTAAAGATATATGAAAGTCTTAAAAGTCTCAGAACATGCATTCTCCCTAAATACAAAAAGGGTTTTGCTGGCAGCTCCTCCTTGTCTTCTCAGCTAACTCACCTCTTCCTTCTTATCTTGGGACAAGCCAAGTGTAAGGTCTCATTTTATTTCCAGTCCCCTTTGAGATCATCCTCTTGAGCCCCCCAAATCCAGTCAAGGGTGGCAGAGGTACACATAGGTGGTAAGGGTGGGTCTTGAATGGAGATTAAAGACTACTAAGGGGACAGCATGTATGTCTACTGCTGTTTGTGGTATCTCTCCTCTTTCTGTCAGTCTCGTTCTCAATTCCTAATTTATACATAAGAACATATTAGAACTCTATATTTGCTAAATGATGCATCAAATCAATAGGGAGGGAAAAAGTAATCAAAAGTACTTAAATAGCTAGCTTGCAAATAGAGAAACATCAAATTATTAGAGTACCTTAGATCACAGTTTACACTGAAACAAAAACAAAAACAAGGCAGGAATGGATTAAAGAATGAATTTTAAAATATATCAAGCAATATAAAAAATAGAAAAAAATCAAGCAATATTTACCAAACTCTAGCATGGATGAGAATTGTTTACCATTTAGAAAAAAAGAAAAAGAAAAACTATCAACAGAGTTGACTATATAAGAACAAAAACGTCTGTATTTCTAAAAATCAGGAAACACAAAACAAAAGTATAATTTGCAAACTAGAGAAAATAGTCACAGTATGTATGAAAAGTATTAATACAAAAAGCTCATGCAAATTGATTAAAAAACACCCTAATCCCTAACAACAAAGTGACAAAGAGCACTAACAGATAACTCGTGAACAAGAAAATTAAATTAGGAAAGAGGCTTTCCTTTAGTAAAATGTCCATCTCAGTCATAATTAAATAACGTGAACTAAAGCAGCAAGATAGCATTTCTTTTGCTCACTTAAACTAACAAAAATTTTTGTTAATAATATCCAAAGCTGGTGAGGGTAGTTAAGACAGACCCCCTTATACCCATGCTAACATACTTATTGGGGTCAATATATCATTGCAATTTCACAAAATTTGATCACGAACCTTAAAAATGTTCATTCCTTTTGACCCAGTAATTTCATTTCTGGGAATATGTTGTGAAAGAATAATCTCCAATTTTGGGAAAAGCTATATACCTAAGAATGTTTGTTACAGACTTCAAAATATTTTATAATGGAAATAAGCTAAATATCTCAGCAAAATGGAAATGGTTAAGCATATTTTGGCTATATCCACTTGATGGACCATCATATAGACATTTAAAATGGTGTTTGCAAAAACTGGAAAATGACAGAGTCAAAAGAGGGGATTAATAATTCTATGGAATTCTGATTTCCACTCTGTATAAAACATATAAAAATAAACAGGGGTGTGGTATGATGGTGGCTCAGTGGCAGAATTCTCACCTGCTATGCCGGAGACCCAGGTTCAATTCTTGGTGCCTGCCCATGCAAAAAATAAAATAAAAAATAAACAGGGAAATTCTTGGAATTGGCAATTGTCTTCTGCAGTTTCAACATGCTTATATTACTACTTATAATTACTCCACACCCATATTTTATATATATATGATTTGGTAACGTTACCTGGAGAAGGTAGTGCCGAACTCCTGGTCGTGGGACATAGGAGGGGATCCCGGCACCAGGCACATGTTTGGGGGTAAGATTGTCAATTGGAAACTTTCCTGCATCCTGCACAGAGGTATCTGTTTTCTGAAGCCAAACACGCTTCTGGAGACCTTGTGCAATCTAAAGAAAGACAAGCAAACTCATGAAAAAGTAGTGACTGTTTAGGTGGTTTATACCAATTTGTTTTGGAATCAGATTCTTGGGATAAACCACCTTTCAACCCTCTCAGAGAGTCTTAGTAGTGCCTCTGACCCAGATCCTAAGTCCCATTTCCTTGTTTTGGTGCTTTTTCTGAACACCCTGCTGAGAGAGGAATGGGAAAATGCTCAGTCTATCAGAGGCAGACTCTGGGAAGGGACCAGAGGGAGTTGTGGAGGGAAGATTCTCCCTGAATCACCTGCACCACTCAAGCCTCTTGCTAGGGCTTCCAGCTTACAGAGTTCATATACACCCCACTCTCCCTCCCTCTTCTCCTCTTCCTTTCTTCCTTTTTCATTCTTTATACATCCTCTTTCTTTCTTCTTCCCTCTGGGCCTCTATTGCACGTTCTGTTTTTCATTATACAAATGTTTACTTAGCCCCTTTTCTGTGCTGTTAGTGTGTGAGGCACTGACCCCTAGGTGCCCGTATTTTAATAAGGGTGATGGGCAAACAGGTCAAGAATTAAAGCATGGTACAAGAAGTGCAGTAATAGAACTAAACAAGGGCACTGGGGGAACACAGAGGAGGAACAATGAAGCCAGTTGAGGGGGAAGGAGAGCGAGGTTTCATGAAAGAGGCAATATTCACACAGTCCTCTGAAGGCTGTGAAGGAATTGGACAAATGAGGAGGTAACTAAGGGTGTCCCAGGCAAAGGGCTAGTGGATTTCTCTTGTTGTCTTTTTAACTTAAGGTGAGGTTCTGCAAGTGTGTGTATGTGTGTGTGTGTGCAATGTGTGCGTATGTGTGTGTGTGTAATATGCCAATAGTCAGACACATGACCCAAAAGAGGGGGACAGATTGAAAGTGAATGGGAGAGAAAGAAGGAAGAACAGAGACAGAAAACAAGAGAAAGGAAGGAGAGAAGAAAAAGTGAGGAGCCTGAGAGAGAGAAGTTGATTAGAGTTGAAATGACATGATCTGCATCATTCTTAGAAAACTCAAAGGACGAATTCTTGGCATGTGACTCTTGAGCTTTGCTTGTTCTTGGTTCCATGTGTAGGTGCAATGTGGGGAAGTGGGGAGGAGTGCTGTCCTTATCCCCACTGAACTCACAATACTGCTGAGGAGAGACTATGCAGAAGCCATAATGCCAAATATTGCAAATTTCAAAGAAGATAGAGATTGGCCTGAAATAGTCAGGGAAGTTTTCTGCAAGAGGTGAGTATTGAGATAGCAATTTGTAGAAGTGGATTCTGCTGAGATGGATAGAACCCTGCTTAGGTCCTAATTGAGTGTACTGCGTGGGGTTTTTCTTCCTCTCCCATGACTGACAATGCAGATGTGCATTCCAGGATTCAGGATGCTGTTGCTGCAAGCTCTTCTACTACTATTGGTTCTGCCCAGTCGTGGCCAGGATTCCACAGAGCAGCAGCCTGGAGTCCTGCTTCCCCCACCCAAGGGGGCCTGTACAGGTTGGATGGCGGGCATCCCAGGGCATCCTGGCCACAACGGGACTCCAGGCCGTGATGGCAGAGATGGTGCCCCAGGAGAGAAGGGTGAGAAAGGAGATCCAGGTAAGATCAAGATCTTTGGCCTCTCCCACCACAGACCACTCTCCTGGATAGAGGGTTTCCAGGGCTTTAAGTGGACATTGCTATTGGCCAACACATAGGGAAGAAGTGAAACTTTTTTTAATGTGACCCATAAGCAACCTGAAGTGGGTTCTGGGTTGGTCATCCAGTGGTGAGCATAGGTGGTACCTTTGTAACCAAATACCCGTTGACTCAGCTCTATCAGCATCCTCTTCCACAACCCCTTTCCTATTTCCACTCTCATCCCTAGTCCCCATATGTTCATATTGCTATTCCCCTTCCTTTCTATTCACTTCCCATTCCATTTGATGACATTCAACTGCACTTACTGCATACATCCTGCAGGACACAGCTTTTCTCTTGGAGAACCCTTGGCCTAGTTAAGAAGATATGTCTAATGCATCAAACTGTTAGAGTCCACTTCAGATATGCCAAACTGAATATGAACAAATGCCCAAAGTATGAAACAGAGAACACATTCAGCTCTGACCTGGGTTAACAGTGAAAGCTTCAAGGAAGAGACAGGGATTAAGCTAGGCCAAATAGAAGAAAGAAGGTATCCTAGACAGAGGGAGTAGAAGAGCAAGAATAGGGTGGATTGAGCCAACAAAGTGAAGAGTCCATGATGGGGACTTATAGGAGATGACTGGAGATGAGCTTATGGAATCTGCTGGGCTATGCTATGGGGGATATAGAAGGCAGAGGTGACATTTCTTTCCATTTGGAAGCTGCCATTAGTCCCTTGCTCTGTAAGTAGAGCAGGTTGTGGGTGGTGGTGACTGGAAAAAGTGCTTCAGGATAGAACCAATTTTGGCAGGGGCTCTGTTTCCTGTGGTCACTGAGGTCTTCTTATACCCTAGGTCTTCTTGGTCCCAAGGGTGACACGGGTGATACTGGAGTGACTGGGGTTGAAGGCCCCCGAGGTTTTCCAGGAACCCCAGGCAGGAAAGGAGAACCGGGAGAAAGTGCCTATGTATATCGCTCAGCATTCAGTGTGGGATTGGAGGGCCGGGTCACCGTCTCCAATGTTCCCATTCGCTTTACCAAGATCTTCTACAACCAGCAAAACCACTATGATGGCACCACTGGCAAATTCCATTGCAACATTCCTGGTCTGTACTACTTTACCTACCACATCACTGTCTACATGAAGGATGTGAAGGTCAGCCTCTTCAAGAAGGACAAGGCTGTGCTTTTCACCTTTGATCAGTACCAGGATAAGAATGTGGACCAGGCCTCTGGCTCTGTGCTTCTCCATCTAGAGATAGGGGACCAAGTCTGGCTCCAGGTGTATGGGAATGGAGAGCATAATGGGCTCTATGCAGATAATGTCAACGACTCTACCTTCACAGGCTTCCTTCTCTACCATGACACCAACTGATCACGATAATTCAGAGCCTCCACCAGGCCACCTAGCCTGAAAGTCACTCAAAGTTAGCTGGCAGGTTTCAGCATAAGCAGGAGATTGATTCTATCATCTAGTTGGAGGGCTCTAAACTATTCATTCATTTACTTGTTCATTTATTCATTCATCCATCAAATACTTTTTTTTTCTAATCATATACAAAGTTCCCAGTCCTGAAGGAGACATATTCCCTGGCTTCAAGAATCTCATTATGTAGTGTCAATAATAAGATAATAATGACATTTTCTGGGCAGCTTCACATACATGACCAGATAGCTGACCTCAAGAATGTATTTGACAATGTTTCCATTGTTTCTCTTGAAGTTCATGCCAACTCTGTGAGGTTGGCAAGGCACATATTATTCTCCTTCCTTTTATAGTTGAGGTTCTGAAACTGAAAGAATTAAGTGAATGGCTAATGTCATAATGACACTAAATGGCAGAGCTGGAAAGTAAACCTAGGGCCTTGGACTTTTTTAGAAGTACATGGCCTTTTGGGGGGCATTGGTTGGAGTTTTCTGTCCAATTTCCTGAGGGCCTCTGAATTTGCCTTCATCAGGAGTTGTTTTCTTCCCAGTAGATCCTCCTCCAAAGAAGGTGTTTTATGACTAGGTCCCACCCAGCAGGACTACTCAACATTCCTTGCCCTGCTCTCCATATAACTTATCCTTATCTGCAGAAATATTTTTATTTTAGGAACCCCAGGGCTTTAAACACATAATCCTCTTTTCCGCTGAGGTTAGGGATGATTATGCTTTCCAGAACACTTGAAGAATTTTCCCTCTAGGAGGTAGCAAGAGCCTGAAATGGAAAATCCAAGAGGGAATTCCCTGAGTTCCAGCAAAGTCTAGGAAAACCTGAATTTATTAAGAATTACAGTTGGTTGATGGTGGCAAACATCCTCTCAGGAGACAATCGCTTGAGGGATGATCCTTTTCAAAGGTTTTAGTGAAAGCAGAGTTAAGCATTAAATATAAATATAGAAATGGAAAACCTACTTTTGCTCACAGTTTTATTTCTGGATGATTCTCTTTTATATATGCATTGCTACTCATTAAATGATGATTATTCAAACATATAAACTTTATCTTTTAAAATGCTTGCATGTCATTATTTTATGCTAATAAAGATACAATCCAGCATTAAAAGTAAAAGCACATCTTCTGTTTGTTTATGTTTTCATATTTGAAGGAGAAAGTCATGGTGTGTAGAAAGGGATGAAGAAGCCAGAGTAAACATTTTGCTAATCAGTACTCTATGTTGCAAATGACAGAAAACCCAACTCTAACTTAAGAAAAGGAAAATATTCATTTGAATTATAGAAAATACCAGTTATTCTGTCTTTAAGGACCCTTTTCTGTCACTCCTTTGTCTCTGTATTCCACAGTATAGGCTTCACCCTCAGGCTGTACACAGTGCAGTTCTAGGTATCAAAAAGACTGCCGCCTGCCCAGCTCTCATACCTTCACAGCACACCATCTGGCAAAAGGGACATCCTCTTTTTTTGTAGTTCCCACAGACAAAAGAAGAAGCTCTCTTTCCCAGAAGCCCCAGCAAATAAATCCTTGCATCTCATTGGTTCTGACTAGTTTGTGGGCCCATCTCTGACCAATCCACAAAGCCATGAAGATGGAATATACTTACTTATTGACTAAGTTAATAATGGTTTAAATTAGAGAAAGGTTATTGTCCCCAAAGCAAAATCTGGACAGTTAATCAGAGGTGGGAGAACGTATGATGAGTGCAAAAACAACTGTCCACAAGAAACTCTTTACTCTAGTTTAAGCTTTCTTGAGTTTATTAGAGAAGAATTGCTGGGAAATAACTATTGGTTTTCTCTAACCGGTCATCAAGTAGCTAATGTCTAGCCAGGCTTACAGTCCCACGTGGTGTCACACTCACACTAAGCTTCCTGAGGCTGGGTCATTTCTTTGTGAAGCCAGAAGCACAGAAAGGGAAAATCTGAGAGAAATTGTGGCCAAAATTTTAGTATAAATGGTCCCATGATTTCTTCAAGTATAGTTGTGGATTTTTCTATTTCTCTTCAGTTCTGTCAGTTTTTGTTTCATGTATTTTGAGCTCTATTGTTAGATGCATACACATTTGATTTAATGTCTTCTTCATTGAATTTATCCCTTTATCATTATGTGGTGTCCCTCATTATTTCTGGTAATTTTTGCTTGTTCTGAAGTCTACTTTGTCTGAAATTAATGTAGTCATTCCAGATTATTTTTCAATACAGCTTTAATGCTATATCTTTTCCATGATTTTACTTTAAATCTATTCATATTATATTTAAAGTGTGCATCTTGTAGACAGCATGTGGTTGGATCTTTTTATTAAAATTAACTCTGAAAATCACTGCATTTTAATTGGCATTGAGACGATTTACATTGAATAGAACTGCTTTTATGATTGGATTTAAGACCACCATTTTGTTTGCTTTCTATTCCCCCCCTTGATTTGTTCACTGTACTGTTTTCTTTGGGATTATTTAAGTATTTTATAGTTTTTCATCTTAATTTATCAGGTTTTTTGGCTCTCTCTTTATATTAGTTTTTAATGGTTGGTCTAGGGATTACAATATACATACCTAACTTTTTACAATCCACTTGAAGTTAATATTTTACCACTCCAGGTAAAATAGAAGGGCTTTGTAGTCATATAAGTCCCTTTATCCACCTCCTTTTATGTTATATGTATGTCATACATATCTCACCTACATACATTGAAACACCCCAATGTTAAAATTTCACTTTCAGCAGTCATACATATTTTAAAGAATTTAAGAGTAGAATTATACTCTATCCAGATATTTGCTATTTCTCTTGATGTTCTTTTATTTCTAAAGTCTAAGTTTCCCTCTGGAATAAATTCCCATCACCATGAAGAATTTTAACAATTTCTTTTACAGCAGACCATCTGGTGAATTCTCTTAGTTTTCCTTCTCCTGAGAATGTCTTTATTTTGCTGGTATACTTGAAGGATATATATTTTTTATGGATATAGAATTCTAAATTGACAGCTCTTTTTTTCCAGCACTTTAAAAATGCTGTTCCTTTATCTTCTGACCTCCATTGTTTCTGATAAGAAATCTAAAGTCATTAGAATAGTTTGTCCTTATGTGTAAAATATTATTAATTCCTCTGCTTTCAAGATTTTTTTCTTTTTCTTTGTTTTCAACTGTTTGATTACAATGTGTCTGGATGTGGTTTTCTTTGACTGTAATCTGCTTGGGGTTCACAGAGATTCTTGTATATTAAATATATGTCTCTCACCACATTTTGGAAGTTTTCTGCCATTACTTCTTCAACTACAGTTTCTGAGTCAGTCTCTTTCTTTCTCCTTCTGAGAAGTCAATGGCATGAATGTTAGATCTACAGGTCCCTGAAATTGTATTCACTTTTCTCTCTTTTTTTCCCCACTCTATTCTTTTTTTATCTTTTACTCTTTATTCCAGTTACATATATGGCCAAAAATCACTCTTTTAAACAATATTCTCAAATATAATATAGCTGTTAATTACACTCACAATTATGTACTACCATCACTACCATCCACATGCAAAACTTTAATATAAACATAAATAAAAATTCTGTACAAATTAATCATCAACTCCCAATACATTCCCTGGTAACCTGTATTCTCGATTCTAACTCTATGAGTTTGTTTATTATAATTAGTTCATCTTAGTGAGATTATACAAAGTTTGTCCTTTTGTGTCTAGCTTATTTCACTCAGCCTAATATCCTCAAGGTTCATCCATGTTGACATGCATCAGGAGTTCTTTTCTTATTATGGCCAAATAATATTTCATTGTATGCATTTACCACATTGTTTATCAATTCATCAGTTGATGTACACTTGGGTTGTTTCCATCTTTTGGCAATTGTGAATTATGCTATGAACATCAATGTGCAAATATCTTGTTGAGTCTTTGCTTTCAATTCTTCTGGGTATATACTTAGTAGCAGAATTGCCAGGTCATACAGTAATTCAATACTTAGCTCCCTGAGGAACTGCCAAACTGTCTTCCTCAATGGTTGCATCATTTTACATTGCTACCAGCAAAGAATAAATGTTCCTATTTCTCTACAACCTCTCCAACACTTGTAATTTTCTGTTTTTCTAATAATAGACATTCTAGTGGGTGTGGAATGAAATCTCATTGTGGTTTTGATTTGCGTTTAGCTAATAGCTAGTGTTGTTGAGCATCTTTTCATGTGCTTTGTAGCTATTTATGTATATTCTTTGGAAAAAAATGTCTGTTCAAGTCATTTGCCCATTTTTAAATAGAGTTCTTTGTCTTTTTATTATTGAATTGTAAGATTTCTTTATACATTCCAGGTATTAAAATATTATTGGATGCGATTTCCAAACATTTTCCAAAACAGTTGTCTTTTCACTTTCTTGACACAGTTCTTTGATGCACAAGTTTTTAATTTTGGAGAGGTCCCATCTATCTGGGTTTTTTTTTTTTTTTTGGTTGTTTGTGATTTGGGTGTAAAGTCTAAGAAAACACTGCCTAACACAAGATCTTGAACATGCTTCCCTACATTTTCTTCTAAGAATTTTTTGTCCTATTTCTTATATTTAAGTCTTTTTTTCTTTACTTCTTTTTTATTAATTTTTAAATTTTTTAAAAAATATAACAACAAACAAATGCAGACAGTCTTAACTTATGATCATTCCATTCTGCATATATAGTTAGTAATTCACAATATCATCACATAGTTGCATATTCATCATCATGATCATTTCTTAGAACATTTGCATCATTTCAGAAAAAGAAATAGAAAGACAACAGAAAAAAATTCATATATACCATACTCCTTACCCCTGCCTTTCATTGATCACTAATATTTCAATCTAAATTTATTTTAACATTTCTTCCCCCTATTATTTATTTTCATTCCCTATGTTTTACTCGTTTGTTGATAAGGTAGATAAAAGGAGCATCAGACACAAGGTTTTCACAATCACACAGTCACATTGTGAAAGCTATATCATTATACAATCATCTTCAAGAAAAATTGCTACTGGAACACAGGTCTACATTTTCAGGCCTCTCCATTACATCTTGACTAACAAGGTGATATCTATTTAATGCATAAGAATAACCTCCAGGATAACCTCTCAGCTCTGGAGTCTCTCAGCCATTGACACTTTATTTTGTTTCATTTCACTCTTCCCTCTTTTGGTCAAGAAGATTTTCTCAATCTCTTGAGCTGAGTCTCGGCTCATTCTAGGGTTTTTCTCAGTCCCTTGATGCTGAGCCTCAGCTCATTCTAGGATTTCTGTCCCATGTTGCCAGGAAGGTCCACACCCCTGGGAGTCATGTCCCACGTAGACAGAAGGAAGGCAGTGAGTTTGCTTGTTGTGTTGGCTGGAGAGAGAGTGGCCACATCTGAGCAACAAAAGAGGTTCTCTTGGGGGTGATTCTTAGGCCTAATTTTAAGCAGGCTTAGCCTACTCTTTGGGGGATTAAGTTTCATATGAACAACCCCCAAGATTGGAGGCTCAGCCTATTGCTTTGGCTGTCCCCACTGCCTGTGAGAATATCAAGAATTCTCCATTTGGGGAAGTTGAATTTTCCCCCTTTCTTACTATTCCCCCTAGGGGACTCTGCAAATGCTTCCCTATTCACTGTTCAAATCTCTCTGGGATTTATCTGGGCTTCACTCTGGACAAACCTACAAAATCTCATGCCCTACGCAAGGTTCCAAGTACTATGGTGTTCTATTAAACTGTCCACATAAGTTATATTAGGAAATGCACTAGTCAAAATATAAATTTTGTACCAAATAAACATTTTTTGCTTGTCACACACATATGTTAAAGTTTTAAAATATTAGTTATTATCTATTTTCAACACCCTGCATTATTGACATTCCTTTGTTCTTCCTCATGCAGAAACATTTTTAAATTTGCACATTTAGTCACTATCATACACTCTAGGCATTCATAGATTATACCATCTCAGTTTTCATCATCTGTCTTTCCTTCTGATTTCATTTGTGCCCCCAGGCCTCCTCCCTCTATCATTCTCACATTCAGCTTCATTCAGTGTTCTAACATTACTGTATTACAGTTAGGTAGTATTGTGCTATCCATTTCTGAATTTTTACAATTAGTCCTGTTGCACAATCTGTATCCCTTCAGCTCCAATTACCCAATACCTACCCTATTTCTATCTCCTGATGGTCTCTGTTACCAACTGAAATTCTCCAACTTCACTCACTAATGTCAGTTCATATCAGTGAGACCATACAGTATTTGTCCTTTTGCTCTGGCTAATCTCACTCAATGGAATGTCCTTAAGGTCCATCCATGCTGTTACATGCTTCATGACTTTATTCTGTCTTACAGCTGCATAATATTCCGTCGTATGTATATACCACAGCTTGCTTAGCCACTTGTCTGTTGATGGACATTTTTGCTGTTTCCATCTCTAGGCAATTATAAATAATGCTGCTATAAACATTAGTGTGCAAATGTCTGTTTGTGTTCTTGCCCTCCTGTCCTCTGAGTTGATACCTAGCAATGGTATTGCTGGATCATATGGCAATTCTATACTTAGCTTCCTGAGGAACCGCCACACTGTCTTCCACAGTGGTTGTACCATTTGACATTCCCACCAACAGTGTATAAGTGTGCCTCTTTCTCCACATCCTCTCCAGCACTTCTCATTTTCTGTTTTATTGATAATGGCCATTCTGGTGGGTGTGAAATGATATCCCATTGTGGTTTTGATTTGCATTTCCCTAATAGCCAGGGAAGTTGAGCATCTTTTCTTGTGCCTTTTGGCCATTTGTATTTTCTCTTGTGAGAAGTGTCTGTTCATGTCTTTTGCCCATTTTGTAATTGGGTTGTCTGTCTTTTTTTTTTGTGTGTGTGTGTGTGTTTGTTCATATTTTTTTTTATTAATTAAAAAACTTAACAAAAGAACATTAAGATATCATTCCATTCTACATATACAATCAGTAACTCTTAATATTATCACATAGTTGCATATTCATCATTTCTTAGAACATTTGCATCGATTTAGAAAAAGAAATAAAAAGACATCAGAAAAAGAAATAAAACGATAATAGAGAAAAAAAGATTATACATACCATACCCCTTACCCCTTGCTTTCATTTATCACTAGCATTTCAAACTAAATTTATTTTAACATTTGTTCCCCC